>KZ308503.1:516754-551586 GCA_000376725.2 Ladona fulva
GGGCAGAAAATAGTACTAAGGATAAACTTATCGAAAACTAAGGCAATGTATAATTCTTTTACAGCACAAGTACCAATCCTACTACAAGAGGTACCCCTTGATGTTTGTTCGGAGTACACTTACCTGGGACAACTGGTTACGACAGGAGAGAAAAACAGGATTAATGAAGTGAATCGAAGAATGGAACTAGGCTGGAGTGCCTTCGGAAGACACAGCCATATTCTGAAGTCAAAAATGCCTATCTTCCTGAAGAGCTAGGTCTTCAACCAATCCATACTACCAGTTTTGACACATGGAAGTGAAACATGGGTGTTAAATGCTGCAATAACCCAGCGACTTCAGACTACGCAAAGAAGTATGGAACGATGTATGCTTGGAATCACTAGAAAAGACAGGAAACGCAATACCTGGGTTAGAAAGATGACAGGAGTGAGAGATATGATAGATAAGGTAAGATCACTGAAATGGATGTGGGCAGGCCATGTTGCGAGAAGAAACGACAACCGATGGACATCAGCAGTTCTGAACTGGATACCAAGAGACGTGAAGAGACCAAGANGTTCGATCCGAAAAATTGTGACCAATACGTAATTTTTGCAAACTGCATTTCCTCGTTAATCATGATCGATCGAAAATATCGGTGAAAATGTACGTATTACCCGAAATTGGCACCTCATAATATCTCGTCGAAGTCTACTCCATTGCGCAAGATCAAAATTTTAATTACTTTTGGGCTTGAAAAAAGTTGGGATTTCGCTGGATAACATGTAATTTTATAATCGATGCGAAGGAGTGATTTCCATTCTTTCCTAAGCAAATGCGTACCACGCATTATTATTGCACGGCAAAAATATCAGGTAGCATAGGAATTAATTCCTCAGAATGATCTAAAAAGAGGGATTTGAACTCAGGAAATGGTAAAAGACCGCAGGCGACCAAAGGGAACTGATCTGTTTTCATATAACAATTATATCTAATGCGGAAATTTGATAAAATACTTCCTTCGAAACGAGTTTCAATATACGTTATATTAGATTACACTGACTATCGGGAGTTCATTAACTTAGTTACTCACGATATTTCAAAACCTCCTTCGAGATATTTTATCTTATCTTCCAAAATACAAATAAAGTATACAACTGATCAATCACAATGTAGATTTTTAAAATATGACCCACATCCTAGATAATTCGATTATTAACGGGTGATTTTACTTCGATAAAAAGAAATGGTTTGCAAGAGATTTCGCGTTAATTATTGCTCAAGAACGGAGAACACGCGTAATTCCAAAACAGACTTTCAATTTAGTTGGATGAAGGAATGACTGCTGTTTTCTATCTAGAAGACTATGCATTGAGAAATATAAGGAAGACACTTTTGTATTCGCAGAATTAGGGCACAGAAACAATATAATGGCTATGTTTTGAGTTTATCGATGAGTTTTGAGTCGATCCTGAAAAACTTGATCACGAGGATATGGTTAGGTAAATTTGACAAAATTGAATGTGAAAATTAATCTGCGGAGAACGGTATACTTAAAATAAGAATAATAAAGCGTCTTTATTTAAGGGCGAGATTGAGACTTAGTCTCTCTTAGTAGTCTCTTCTAACATCTAACCCTTATATATTATATATGTGCGAAGAAAATTCTCACATATAAAGCTTAATTTTTCCCTTAAAATTACAACACCTATCAAATAAAAGGCACCGGAAGAAGAATATCCAAAGGTAACATTTTCTTGTTTTGAAAGAAAATCACATAAGAATCTTTAAAATAGGAGACCATTTTGTTTAATTTGAATTGAACTTTCTACTAATTGCTATCTTTCCTTATTCCTTATGATATGAGCTCCAAAATGACCAATATCCGAAAAAATTCAAGCCCAAATCAAAATTAAAATATTCAGCTCACTTTAATAAACATGCATAGGGTTGTAAACATGACTGTTTACGATAATAACTCATGATTCCCTACTTTCCCCTACCAATAGCTACGTTATATACTCAGCATCGACGTGTTTATGGAGAGAAGTTAGTCCAGCGTTCAGTATTATATCTAAAAATAGAAGGGATCTACTAAAAAATCTCGCGCTGAGGAAATGTCAGTTTAACCTCCGCGTATCCTTGGGTTTTTTTAATTAAAGGTTTCCGTTTCAGTAACTCATAATCCAATAAATAAAATCTTGTTTACTTTAACGTATGACTTTGAAAAGGGACTAAAATAAAACTCCAAACAATAAGGAAAACTATAAAAGATTTCGTTTCGTTTGATTGTCTGAAGACTCATCATCGGCGAAGGAAGTATACTCTCCCCACTCGGCCTTCTGCTTGATTCATAATCTCAATTACAATCGCTTGAATTAATATCTGTTACGATAGACTACGATGCAGTACGTTTGCTAAGCTAGAAATGTTTATGTCGTTGTAAGAAAAAGAAGGTTTGAACACGGCTGTATATGAATTAGAGGTTCAAAAACACTCCGTAAGCCGTCTTTCGGCAAGTGGAACTCGCGCTCAGAGACAAACGGGAAGCTCCGGATTACCGATTTGTGGGAAGGCCCAAACCTCTAATGTTTATGTCGTGATGAAGAAAGCAGGACTGTAACCTCTTGCACTTGGCTTTCCATTAGATGAGTGTGAGGAGAGTATGAAAGTACGACCGAGAACTCTCATGAAATTTTTGAATTACCGACTGCGGTGGAGGAGCTGGCGCTCCAATTCCAAGGTCTCGGGTTCGAGTTTTCCTGTTGGGGAATGACTGTTTGCGCTTGTAAATAATAGTTGTTAACATGGATGCAATGGGTGCCTTCCTGATTTTATCAGAAAAATAAATTTATTTAACCATGATCTAGCAAATAAATATCCAATGAAAATCAAGAAACCTTTAAAGTTCTTTTAAGTCAAAACCGATTCCCACCCTTGGGATAGTAGTTGATTTACACAAATTTCGACGTGGAGGATGTTTCAGAAATTAAATGAAATTCAAGAAACCGGGAATCAAATTTTGGGATCAACATTTGCAAAATGAAGCTAAATTAATCAGTATGTAATTTCGAAAGAGTCGCGAATGGGAAGGGTATACTAGCAAACAGCTTCACCTATCCTTCCTGTTGAATGATCCACAGCCAGAGTCGGATAAGACAAGACAAGCTTTAGAACTGAAACTCATGTAGACAATATTGATTGGAAAAGGGGCAATAAAACCCTTCTTAGGATTGGTTTTGAAGCCGAGCCAATTTCTCCTGAATATGTAGCGATGAAGCAGAATCCTTACAGAGCACTTACCAAAGACCTTCGGTTAGCTCCTTTGATTACTCTTATTTGAAGTAATCTTTGGTTATGGAACCCTTGCCATGCAAGAGCTACTTGGGAGTCCCATTTTTTCTTGGTACACCAGGTCCTGCAACAAAAAAGCCGGGTTATTGATACCAAATAACGCATCGCAGAGGAATTAAGAAAGGGCAATTCCGGTTACAGTCACCCAGATAAGGGAATTCTTCCATAATTACTACCACTATGTTTCTACATGAAGTAGTCTTCGCTCCAAATCCTTTAGGGGCTGCTATATTTAAATGTACGTAAATGATATTGTTTGAGATATTATGCAATTTGCTCGACACAAGAACAATTGTAACAAAACATATTATTAACAGCCAGTTTTATTCGGTCCGATTGATTCGATTCTCATTAGATTTTAATAATAATATAGTATTTATATTCTTTGTATATAAAGTAATCATTGATATTCTTTACATAGTGTGCATAGCGTCAATTATGATAGAACTTCTCAAGTATACCTTATATCCTATTTGACTTGTTCCGGAGCCACAAATTCTCTCCAAAATTCGGATTGAAACCCCTATTTCTCCCCTTTTCCTTCTATTTGACCAAATATTAAAAAATAATAATTAATGTTTCCAATAAAATAATGTTATTTTCAAGGGTGGCTGGCCTTAACCAAATATGCTCCTAGGCCTAAAGCGTTCTCTGAACACGGCGTACGGACCTCGGATCTTCGGAGACCGGAGAAATAAATTTTTGAAAAAATCTTTAAATATATTGCCAACATTGATACCCTACGTATTACGGGGAATCATATTCTGTTTTCATAANGCTCCTTACCCTTGCTGACTCCCTGGTTGTGTATATATGGCAATAACACTTCAGCGCATTAAGCATAATACCTTGGAAATTGGCTTGCACTTGTCCCTTTATCTTGAATTTGAGTGATTCAAGCTAAGGAACATAATAATTGGACCTAAAGAAATTTTATGGCTGTGTTAGACTTTCCTAGTTTAAGTTCATGTCAAGTCAAACACTTTATTCTAAGAGTTATAATTTTATTTATTTATGAATATTAGTCAAGGACCCTTCTGATTTGACCACTACGAGTCTAGTCTGCTAATACTATTCTAGGAATTGCTGATGCAGGAAATGATGTAAAGATATAGGATTCTTGAATAGCCAAGAGGGCAGTGCATTTTCCTTTGGTGAAAGTGGTCCTGGGTTCAATTCCTTGTGAGCAAAATAAGTTCTGCTGACAAAGCACTTTTAAAATTTATATTACTTTTAGTTGTTACTATCTTGCAGCTTCCATTTCCTATGCAATTTCGTGGGAAACATTTTATAGTAACATATTTTATACTAATCATTAGCCTTGTAATCAACCACCTCAGCAAATCATCTATTGTGGCCATTCAAAAATAAGTATAGGTGCAAGCAATATTTTGTGTGATAATGGCAATAGATCAAACATTCAAACATAATAAGAATGATCAATGAGTTGAAGTTATCTTAACAAGGCTAAGTACTGGAGAAGCATGAAGCAGTCTGGATATAATTGTTCTGAGTGAAACTCAATAATCAAATCTTTTAACATTTAACCCTAAGCTTATGATATGCATTTAACCATACCGCTTATGGAAAAATGATTTATGAGGCCATAATATCTATTGGTTTTTCTATAACCATATGTATGCATTCAGTAAACTTTTGCATAATTTATTCATATACAAACATGTAATCTAGGAAAATAATTCTTCTGTCATATTATCTTCATCTCATAACATTCTAAAACCCCAGCATCGGTGGCATGATTTCTCACTTCCGGTCACCAAGGGCCTTATTTTGATTCCTAGTTATGATGTTTGTGCATGTTGATATAAGTTGTTAGAATGGCCTTGAAATTGGTTAGATATAAAATTTTACCTAATTTAGACTTAGTCATTGTCTATGACATGTTCTCATTATACATAACTACATTTTCTTTCCTTAAACATGATACTTGGTTTGTAATTTGTATTATGTCAAAGAAAACAACTCACCCAAACAGATAGTCACTTTCCATTGAAAATAAAATACAGAATCTATATGACCAATATCCTATTTGTAACCTTAACATATTTATCGATCATTCAATACCAAATTAAAGACACCTTTTAACTACAGTATAATTCCTTTAGCTAAAGAGTGGCATAACGATAGCAAATAAATACAGTGTTATGTTTTTTAACATGAAAAAAATTGTGAATCAAGACATCTTAATCACTTTCCCAAAATACCACAACTTCATGAAGTTATGCTTAACATGTAAAACATCTCAGCTGATTATTTTTTCTAAAATTTGGATGCATTGGGAATTTTATGGTTAACTTACAAATATAACTACATCAAATTTCAATATAGCTGGCAACATCTATATAAATTTAAAAAAAGATATTACATCTTTTCCTACTACTGCAGGTAAATTAATATTAATGAGCAGTGAAGTTTTTATTACGTTTTCCAATACATTGCCAAGGCTACATTAAGTCGTAATTATGAGTATAACATAAACGAGCTCTCACAAAAGACTTCTATTTGGAATCACTAAAAGTGAGTTGTTAGAATTGTGTTCATCTCTGATTAAACAAGTAGATCAATGACTTGTGTCTTCGAACATCAAGGTGACTCCAAAGCAAAGATCCATACAAAACCACCACAAATAATATTAATGCCCCAGTTTAGAGAGAAAAAATAATAATGCAGAGATTTAATTATTAACAATGTTAATAAAATGAAGTTACAGTACTACTAAATATTAGTACTAGTTAAAATTAAAATACTTGCATCTAACCTATTTGATCTACCCAAACCAAAAGTTAATAGAAAATGTGTGACTTATTCATACTAAATAAAAAATATGACATAAAACTAATAAATTTACCTCTGAGTAAATGCTTAACTGCTTCATCATAGTTTTCCATTTCTGTTAGAGCTTGCCCAAGGAAGAAATGCCCTTTCACTAATGCACTGTCTACATCAAGGGCACGTCTACAGTCTTGACTTGCAGCCTCCCATCGTTTTAGTTTCAAATAACAAAGTGCCCGGTTTGTGAAGTAGGTTGGCATGCTTGGATTTTTTATCTACAAAAGAATAGCCAACATTAATGACTGATAATACAAAAGGTAACACATAGTTACATGTAACATAAATCTTCTAATTAATAACACCAAGTCCTTAAACAACTAAATTTATATTTATAACATAGCCTAATGTTAGAAGGCCATCATTTAAACATTAATCCTTAATATAAACGATACATACTGCCAACCTTTTATGCTGACAGAGTAAAAATCAAACAAGAACAATACAAACAATAACGCATAATTTTTTTATAATAGCGGCAAAATAATATCCCATATATCTGGAAGAACAGTTGTCGTAGCTCATTGAATAATCAAGCAAGACAGATATCCAAATTGAGGCTATTCTATTGACAAACATTTCTGTCAACACTGATTACTACTCCTTATGTTCGGAATACGAACCTTCTGGAGAACAGAGTTATACTTAAATTTCTAGAATCTTTTGTCTTCTTTAACTTCAATGCATAGAAAATTAAGTTCTTACGACATCAAAATAAAGAGGAAACAGGTTATCTTAAATGGGTCATCATAATTATGTGGTGTGACGTACCATCCTATGAGAGAATCGTAGCAAACCACATAATTGCACTAATTAGCACGATCTTCTGCGCAAAAAATATAGGCACCGGACTACACAACTGAATCTATATACTAGCTCGCACTGTGACACTAGAAACTATCAAGGTACACATAAAAATATGAGAAATTTAACACCCCAAATATACGATAGGTATGTCTTCACTTTCTCCGAAGCGCTAAATATACCATTGAGTTTAATTTCATTAAAAAAAACTGTGTATGGCATTTTCCAAACTTAGCCTGAGAATTTTAGAAAAGAATTCGTGAAGCTAGCGGTATTGCTACCAAAACATGCTACTCGCATTATACACAATAAATTCATCGACTAAATAACTGTTCACATTGAAGGTTAATTCACTAATTCTCGCTCTACAACCTCAATCACGTAACAAAAACTTAGATGATACATTTGATATTGACAGGAACAGCAATAGAGGAGATGCATTTGATCTAAAACAGTCATCTCAAAATGTTGGGTAATTAGTCGTTAATTGGAAGGATAGTTTCAATACCTTAACGTTCTCTTGAGCGTTCAAAATTTTAGTAACATTTACTCCATCTCAAGCATTAGTAATGAGAAAATTACCAAACAACGGGCTCTAAAATTTACTCTATACTGCTACTCAAGATGCTGTAACCAGTTAAAGCTCTCAAAGGGTCGTTTCTCTTATTTACAATTGCTTTGGTGTAGCAGGACACAGCATCTTCATATTTCCTGGAGTTGAAAAGTCTATTCCCTTGATCCTTCAGTTCCTTGTCAGTAAGGTTAGCTGTAGAGTACATGTACTTGCTCATGGTTGTAGGACTTTTCAATACATTCAAAAATAACACTGATAACAAAGATAGAGACGAAAACCGTCGAGGGATCACACACAAATCATGACATCACAGCCATGCTGACACTTGATCACATTAATAATCGAGAGGTTTAAGAAACCAGTACACGCGACTGTCGATGTTCTAAAATTACTCTACGATTCGAGCGGAACGATACTATCGTTTATCAGCCGAAAAAGCCGTTTAAACGTCTCATTTTTCGAGACATACATATATTTATTACCATCGATACGTTATACCACGACGTATATGGTACAGTAATTACTGAATCGAAAAATAAAATAATCCTAACTTCCTTCCTTTCTCAAATGTTCTGAATTTTCACTAATGAAACTGAAAACACCAATCAAAAACTGAGAGAAATAAAATTCGAACAAGTAAGAGGTAACACATTGAATGAATATTAAAAGTTTCATATTTAAGGCAATACAGAAAATATTCCCCACTGCAGAGAATAGCACTTCTGAATGACAAGTAAAGGTAAGTGATATTTGCTGTAACTCGCGAGGGTTTCGTCTAAACCAGCGGTCGCCAACCTTTCCAACCTCTAAATTTACAATTTTAAATCCTGTGGATCACTAATATTAAGTTTTTTTAAAAGACACGTACTAACATACCTAAAATAATTATACTATCATTTTGGAAGTGTGATTTTCATCGCTCGTCTACCCTGTGTTGGTGACACAAAGAAGCTTTAGAATATGACTGTAGAGTATAAAAAACATGTCAATCGCAATTGATGACCAAACTTCTTCCCGGCAACCGGTTGCCATCCCATAGGGAAAAGCATGGTCCTTGTCAAAACCAGAAGAGATCTACCGTGGTGCTCAGATGCCGTTCAGCATTCCAAATCAATCTCCAGAGCAAGCAATTAAGGGCGTTGGTCGTTTTCTGTATCATTTTCATAAGTTTGCCTCATAAAAGGAAATTGAAATCAATTTTAGAGCTGTGAAAGAAACTTTTCATGGTATATGTTTATAGTCACGAATTCGCTAATCCAAAGACTACGAATACAAAAAGAGAGGAGGGTCATGTAATGGGTTGCATGAGACCACAGGTTAAGGGAGGGGTTCCCATATAAAAAGGAGGGTCTCCTGTAAAGGGAAAGTACCCTATAACAAGAGACAGTCCCTATCTGGTACACCTATTGAACGCTGTATGCTTGGAATCACAAGAAGAGGCAGGAAACGCAACCCATGGGTAAGGAAGATGACAGGAGTGACAGACATCGTAGATAAGGTAAGATCACTGAAATGGATGTGTGCAGGCCATGTTGCGAGGAAAAATGGCAACCGATGGACATCAGCAGTTCTGAACTGGACACCAAGAGACCAAGAAGAAGACCAAAGGACTGATGGAACAGAGACATCATTCAGTATGTAGGGGTAACATGGCAACAAGAACCTCAGAAAAGAGAGAATTGGAAAGCAATTGGGGAGGCCAACATCAGACGCCGGATTGAAAATGGCTGATGATGATATAAAATATGATCTTCACCTTAATTCTACCAAAACATTACTATACTGGGCCTTTGGGTAGTTTTCTCTGCACTAAAACAATTAGTTTTAAGTGCAGATCAATGAAAGTCTTTTTCAAGCATACATTATAATAGTGGACCTTAGACTACTACAAGATAATCGCAAGAGGTAGATTTTAAAAAAATTAAGCAGCTTCTCCGGATATATTGATCTACGAAAGGTACTAAGTTTCACTCAAAGTTGCATTCTGGTTTCCATGAAGTTACCCCAGACCGGGATCGTATTAATAGGTCCCGTGACACTCGAAATACTGGTGACCTCGAGATTTAAGACTTAAGCTTCATCAATAAAGACATTATTAATAAACATATTAAAGACACGTTATTTTCTGCAGGAGGGCTTCCTCGTTACATTACGCCATTCCTTCTGATGAGTTCTAATGTAGAAGAGTTTGTTTTGTTTCTTCGAACAGAATGTGATCGTGAACCAGAATAAGTAAACCGAGGAAGAACGGAGGGCGTTTATTCATTCGACTACTTTTCCAAGCGTATCCGAGTTTACTCCAGATCGGGTTTTAAAGTAATATTTTTTCTCGAGACCGATAACCTTGGCCGATGAAGAATTGTAGCCGACATATTTTGTTTTTCAACGGTATAAATGCCTTAGATACGACCACCTGCATCATTCGCAGCGATATCGACTTGTGCAAACAAACCGAGGGGAACTGTATGAAGGTATCCATCGAAATTCACCGGGATTTCCTCATTCCAAGGAAATGCTTTTTTTACCACCCGATCCAGAGAAATAATGGGAAAAAAGAAGAGCAAACGAGCTTAGCAATCCGAAGCTGAGAGCAAAGTATGGCATTAACAGACTTGGAGGATAAAAAAGGTCTCCATTGGCCTTGCGAGAATGTTCAAGATAAACATTCTAAGTATTGAACGATTGAGAACGCCAAAGAAGATCTGCAGGAATGGCGATGGGGAATGGAACCGAAAGGGCTTTGGAAAGGGCGACCCCCGCGAACTCATATTGACGAGGAGGTGGCGAGGTCATCAGGAAAAGAAGCAAGTGCCTATGGAAATGTTTTATTTCCCATCGCAGAAACTGTGCGCGCTATTTCCCGCGCCTTACTCTCGCGGCCGAGGAGCAAATAAACAGCCGACGAGCGACTGCGTTAACTGAAGTATGATTTGCTGCGTTAGCAGTGGAAAAGTTTTGCTGGATTTCGCGGAGAAAGCTCGTCCTACATGTTTCGTATCGATGCTTAATGAAATTACATCGGATTCTACTAGACAAGATCTCTATCGTTTTCCATTCTCAGCGATTAAAATGCTCCCGAGAGTGGAATCGGGAATTTTATGTGGAATCGCGCTTTCAACGCTGCAACTTCTCGAGTAATCGATTAATTTTGAATCGAAATCGAAGGAAAAGAAAAAGGGTATCCGTAAGCGAGAAATGCCTTCATGCAGAGTTTGTACACAAGGGGAAATCAGTGAGAGCGAAAGTATTCCGTGCGATGATGTTTTGTTTTAACTCTTAAAATGACAAACAATTCGATAATGAGCATTCAATACGTTCAGCGTCATAGATAAAGGTGTCGCCGTGTGCGTCAATTTAGTTCAGAGTGCGCGCTAAATGAAAGAATGCATATGAGTTAGTTCGCTCTTCTGATGACGAATAACGAGATAAACCCATTAATAGTGATTAGGTGAATATACGAGGGCTGTATGATAAGTACCTGTGTTATATCAATTTACATACGTAGGTGTCCGTCGAATGCTCACGAGAAAGGAATGCGAGAAAAGCTGGATATGGACGAATGCTGGAAAACAAAATAACGCTCAAGGGCTCATCCAGATTGTGATTGTCGAATGCGGCGATTACTCGACCATGACGTGAAGATAATGCTCCCGAACAGTCAGATTCGCCGGACTGAAATGCGGAAAACGATTACGTTTATATGCTCGACCGTCAGAGTTTACACGAAAGATATTTTCAACAAAATTTAGTCAATAATACCAAGTTTTGAAATTAATAATTGTATAATATATTAAAGATTATTATACTAAGCTAGACTTAATGCACAATAAAGAAAACACGACGCGACCGGTTTCGAAGTGGTAACCTCATCATAAATTATGGAGATGTACCACCAAATTTCGCTTGATGTATTTCGTTAATAATTGTATACTCTGGCCTCAGAAAAAATCGCTTCAAGCGATGAATGAAGAACTAATACAGAAAGAACGATCGGGTTTTGGATTTAAAAAAAGTATTTTATATTGTATGTGCCGCGGGAAGATTGTAAAACTACAAATTCAATGCAATGCCTCAAACTATTAAATATGCGTAAATACGTATTCATTTTGAAATATCTGCTACCTTCTTGAGAATGAAAAAGAAGTATACGAAAAGATCTGGTATTTTGATGATGACCTCCTAGATCTCTTTTAAGTAAAATTACGGATCACTTTTCTGTTCCAGAATACCAAGTAGAAATAGTATCGCTTTCCTACCCGATGAGGGTCTCTTGCAAAGTGAAATAATCGGCCCACGTCCACTGCCTTCCTCTTTTATAATATTACCTTCATGCGGCTGCAGAGAACATAATCTCTGGAAAAACGCTAGATTTTGGATGTCTAATAGAATTTAATTCCTTAAGTTACCTTGATTACTATTATTATATAATGAATTGGCGATGACAGCCGTTAATGAAGATAAACATGTATCCTCACTAAGTGTTCATTTTGCGACCTCGGATAAGAAGGCTGAATAAAGTATTTGCTCACCGTCTCAAGGCTTTATGGATAGAGTATTATAGATAGAGTATTTAAAGCGCAAACATAAAGAGGCATTGAAAGAAGTAATGTTGCGTTTCCTCTAACTTCATGATGAGCTAATGAAGCGAAAAGCTAATACTGATAATTATACTATAATTACATATGAATATTACTGTAATTGTCCTCAATCTTGAAACGATATACTGATAATGACAGACTCATCTAACTGAAGAATAACCATTTGTTATTTCAAGGGAACTAATAGATTTTCCTAGAGTAGAATTTCCTCATACTGTCATCTTCGTCAAGAATTTCGAAAGTTTCTCGAAGCGAAATGATTTTATTCCACCTCCATTGAAAGGTCTCTATTAAAGCAGGCGATGGGATAAGGACTCTGTTAAAGCAGCGATCAATACTTCGATCGCTAAAAGATATTTAACGACCGTTAAACTATGCGATGTAATGAATGTTCGAATGACGGAATGATTTTAATCTTAACGTTTTCTTTCAGTTAAGCATTAAAAATATTTTTTTAGGACTTTGAAGTATGTATAATAAAATCAGATACTAAATATTTAATCGCTATTTTCAGAGCCGCGCCGTCCTGAGGGTGCAAGGGGTGCACCGCACCAGGGCAGCGGCATCTTAAGGGCGGCAACAGAAGCTTAGCCAACAATTATTATTACTACAACATCATTATTTATCGTTTTCTGTGTGATACATTTCCCAGTCATCCCATCAAAGAACCATTTCCATCCATCAATGAGCCAAGACAGGTTTAAAAAAATTGGCTCTCATCGGCATAGAGAATGAAATTTGCAATGGACCTGTTTTTGATGATATTGTACAAGAATTCGCAGTTATGAAATCTCAAAATGTACATTTTTTAACCTATATGCTATGCTGTATTTCTCATTTGCCTCCACTCCCTAAATATGTGATTATTTATCTGCAACGCGATATTTATTAGAAACGTTAATATTTACTTTCGAAAAATAGATTTCATATATTTCATATAATTTTAATTTAAGCGCATTGCGATGATAATGATACTCGAAAGTAATGTGAACTATCAACTTGACTCATAATGACAATTTATTTTGTAGCATACGGAATATGGATGTTTAATCGTTACTGGTGTTCGGTAACGAATGTTTACCTGCATATCAGGAAAGAATAGGAATCAGGTTTTTTCATTTAATTTTAAGGGGCGGCAAATTATGTTTGCTTGGCGGGCATCAGATAGGCTTGGCGCTACTCTGGCTATTATCTTCGTCACATCGTCGGTGAGGGCCTCCGATTAGCCACGTGGGTAATGCGTTCGGCTGCAGTGAAAGCGGTTCGGGTTCGATTCCCGAAGTACGCTCACGTGCGAAATGACCTAAGCTGTCGAAGCACTTTTCAAAATGCTACTACCTATGTATTCTATCAATGATGTATTCTACCACTACTATGTATTCATCGAATACCAATATCAGGGGATGGATGTCATTCTCAATCAAGAATTAATCGCAGCTGAGGTGATGTTGCGGAGATAAAGAGTCTTGTTCCGTTAAACTTCGTACTACTATTTGTACAACACGTGGAGATACGAATAATTAACAGTTTAGTTAGATAAACAATTTTCTGAAGCTGTAACCGCAGCAATGCAGACGTGAAATGGTGGAGAAATGATATTTCAATATAATATGATCAACCAGATAAGGTCAACACAAAAGACAAAGCGACGAAGCTGTCGCCCTCGCCAAATAAAATTCATCAAGCGCCAATCTTCCTTCTCAGATTATTTGAAAAATTTCGACTTTTAGTTATTAAAATTAGTAAAAACGATAAGCATACAAATCGAAACCTTTAAGATAATCACGATGATTCCAAGGAATCGAGATTAACGTCAAATTTTTCCTAAAGAGATTAAAGGTAAATCATTATTTGAAGGAAATTTCCTTGCTTGAAAGCAAGTCAAGAAACTAAAAAAATGTTTAAATGAAGAATCTTAATTCAAGTAAATTTTAAAAACAATACGGTTCTTGAAGAATCAACCGATGAATTGTAAAAACTACTAAACTAATCAGAGATTTTTGGAATGTCACATAACTTAAAATAATCTTTTCCCTAAGGTCTATGATTTTAATGCAATAAAATCTGTCTTGAGAGCCATTTACTGGTGTGAATCGCATTCATATTCCAATACCGCAGGTCAGGAGCAAGAATATTTTCCCCAATTGCCAAGTTTCCGCTGTATACAGTCTCTGATATACACAGTATATCTCCTGTATATAGTTACTACGATACTGCATTGCAATTGCAAAATTCGTTCCATAAGTAGTAGTTTGGTGTCACTTTACACCAGCTTTATTTCTTGAACAAAGAGAACACCTTCCTTTGGTAATCTCGCCTATTTTATTCCATCGTTTGCTTTGGTTTTGTATATGATGCAGGAAAACATGCAACGCACATTCAATAAGTGAAACAAAACTGCTAGTGATCAACGTTTCCTTTTCTGACATCCATTGCAAGCAAAACAAAGTTGTTCACACGAATACCTCCTTTAATACGATCGCTCATCGTTGAAATTTCTGAAAATTGCAATACATTCTTAACTACGAAGTAAAATAGTATGAAAATAGAATACTATTAGGTACCGAAGTAAAATTCAATTCCAGAAAGTTAAAATAGACCGATTTAAGGCAGCTTATTCAAAACGTGTGAATATGTACAACCATATTTGTTAACCGTGGCATTCGGGACAAAAATAGTAAGAATTTGGAGATGAAATTTCATGATGGAAGGCTGGTGAAATTTATAAAAAAAAGATTTCACTTTTGACAGGAAATATCGATAGCTACAAATAACGACATAAAATACAGATTTTTATCACATACGGCCGTTTCCAAAATTTTAACGGATTTCCCTCAAACTGTCAGGTTTGAAGTTAAAGAATGGCTATGTAAATATTTTATCGGCAAATCAAAACCGAAAGAAAATGTATCTCCGAACGTGTTTTCTTATAGAAAATTGCTTAAACGATTATAAGCTTTTGATTCAGTTTTGCAATATCTTATTTTTTAGTTGTAATGTAAAGGATTTGGTCAAGATCGGCTGTCTCATGATAAAGGGTATCTTTTCGTAATCTCTGATGCACGAATTATGGAAAAAAATTGGATGATTCCAATATATAATTTGAAAATAAAAATATTTGGAAGCTTAAACAGAAGTGCACTTTAATACTTTGGAAAATGTTCTAAAATATATTCAAAAAAGCAAGTTTAATGTCGTATTCATGCGATATGTGACTCAAGGAAGAAGAGACTTTTCAGTCTCAATCTCGCCTTTAATAAAGACCTTACCTTATTATTATATGTAAAACCTTGACATATTAGTTTTGCGTATAAGTAAACTTTACAAAAAATATTGGCGAATAGCAAACATTATATCCTCTGATAGATGCTCATAACCAAGTTTAAGAAAATTTCGGACAATAAACACTATCAAACCCCAACTTTTCCATTTTCAGCCAGTATAACTTGCACAGCGTAAAGTTAGCGTCCATCGTTCATTAATCTGCCACTAAAAATTACACAAGATTAAACAGGTAAAAGGTAACTTTTTTCGATAGAGATTCATAAAAATATTTTAATGAATTATGAACCATAAATCTGAAGACGAAAAACAGAAGCCGTCTCTAATTGTTTTGTAATTTTGGAGCGAAATTTGGCTCCAAATTCTGCGTCAAATAAAGGGCAGGTATCGCATCTTAAATTTATGAACACACCACGTCTGAAATCTTCCAACCTTATCTATCCGTGCACATCTTCAAGGCCGCGTTGAACACCAAAAGGCAAAAGGATTTCAGTCCTCCAGACAGACCTCTAAACACCGCACGCTATTTCACCAAAAAAAATTTGTTCGCCAAATTCTGGAAATCCATAACTTAAATATCTCAATGACTCTCTCGCAAAAATTTTGCTAATACCTTATTGAAACCTATAAAACTTAAATACCTAAATACATTTAAGAGTGAAATAGAGATCAAAATAAGAATTGCCATGGCAAAAGAAACCTTCCGAGGAAAAGATGTTTATTATACAGCAAGCTGGCACTAGAACTTAGGAAAAAACAAGTAAAATACTTTGTATGGTGTGTCATGACATATAGCTGTGAAACATGGACCTGGTAAGAGAGATGAGGGGCAAGAGAATTGAGAAATTTGAATTGTGGACATGCAGAAGATACGTTGGATAGACAAAGTAAGAAACGAAGTACTGAATAGGGTTAGAGAGAAGAGGAAACTCCTAAACGCCGTTAGGAATTGTAAAGAAAAATGGATGAGCACATATTAAGAGAGAATGGGATAAGCTTTAGAAGGATCGGTAGAAGGGCAGAAGAGAGGAGGAAGATTTAAAATGATAAATGACATAAAAATAAATGGAAGATATAAGAAACCAAGGAACAGGCATGGGATGGGGACGGAAGGAGAGGTCGGTGGATGTGACCTGCCACTAGACAGAACCATATGATGATGACATTGAAGTATTCAGGAGAAGGGGGATCTTCCTTTGACCCCTTGATGTACCAGCAAAATGTCCTATGATCTGACGAGAAACTCGAAAGAAAACCAGATTCTGAAGTTTATCCACGTTCACTAGATGTACTTCTACTACTTTTATAACGAGAAAATGGTATTTTAAAACATAATTGGAGATGAGTTGAAAAAGGATTTTGTCTTAAACCCACCCTTTGGCTAGTTTATGGGTCGGGCCCTGCTTGTATATGCTATACCTTATCGATACATTTATCATCGCGGATATATGCTGCGACAGGTCGAACAGTTTGAAAAATTGAAAGCCTAACAAAAGTATTTTGTTGAAGAACAAACGAATTTTCGACGGCGACAATGGATAAAGAGCGAATATATCTCTAACTAGCGGTAGAGAGCGAAATTGCAGTATCCTCAACAGAAAGTTGAATACTTCGATTAAGAATCAACCAAAAGACAGGTTTCATTAGAAATTTCCGGAATTTCTCGGTTCGGCGTGGCTGATCGCGAAAAGAGATATCCATTGAGAGGCAGGGAAACTGCAGTTGGTTTCATATGAGGCGTAATTGGTTTCTTAACACATGATTAAGGCGAAAAATAGCGAGAGTGATAGAGGGAAACTCGTAATGCGACTATCTTAATTCATAGAGCACAGTGACAATGAAATAACCCCAGCTTTAGATTAGCAGGAGTTGTTGAATACTGTTGACATGAAATACCTTAAAAGAAGTTTAATGAGAAAACGTAATGGCATGACAATTATGTCTAATGAATCTACACAAAAAAGAAAGACACACATTTAGGTATACGTCTTATTCGCCAGAAAATCAAAAAAGGAGGGACATTAAAGTTTTATAATTAAGAAAATTAATTCCACGGCTGTTATCTAATGAACAATCTAATGACAGACTATAGCATAAATACACCAAAATCGCTAAAGTAAAATTAATTTGAAAAAGACGCGTGGCAATTTTTCACGCCGAGGGGTTTTAAAATACATAACTTTACAAGTTTTCAAAATGAAGAAATGGGTATTTTACCACATTTAGCATTTGTTGAGTCCCACAAGAATTGCCGTCTAGCTCTTAAGAAATCAAACGTCCGGTAATTCGCGAAATATACTTCGGTGGTGAAGATATCACAAATTGTTGGTCGTGGGAGAAAGCTATTAGGGAAATTATACACAGCGATCCTTACCACGGGTTTACCTACCCCTGACGCTCTCTATATATAAGCAGTAAGGAATAGAAGTGGATGAGTATCATTTCCGTGAATTGTATTTTCTTTCTATTTCAGGCGATTCTTAACCTTGAGATGTTATCAAGCAAAAATCTCTCGCTTGAATAGCCCGGGGCTTCATAAATCCCTTTCTATTCTTTTCTCTCGTTTGATGAGATCTAACTAACATCCTCTTCGCGTATTCTATTGAATTACTCTCAAGAAGCGGAGTTTTAAAGAGCAAAAAAGAACTTCGAGTTATGGTAAATAGGAAATAAGAGGAGATAAATGCACCCGAAACTACTTCATTCTCACAATTTGATTACATTTACCGTACGAAACCAATTTGTTATACATACTTTCGCAATATTTTGATAACCGCAGTAGTATTTTGATAACCGCAATCTACACTAAACCGCAAAAACCGGAAATTCAGACAATAAATGACAATAGGAAATGTAATTACTAACCGACCGGTTCCGAATAAAGATAGCTTTTGATGATCAAAAAGATTTTAAATTTGATTATAAGCCATCGATTTCCATTTCAATACAATATCGAGATTTTTCTAATTCAATGTTTTTGTAGAATATAAAATTGGTTGCGTATGAGCAATGCCTGCTGAAAATATGTTTCTCGGAAAGAATTTATCCCATTTATTGCCAATTTTTTTGCTTGTATCCTATAATTGAAATTGCAATACATGACGAACTTCAAAAACAGCGAAATTTTTAATAGCAGATGTTCTACTAGAGAGAGCAATCATTTTCTAGTATTTAGGAGAAATAATTCGAGACGATGGTTTTAAAAGCTTTACTGAAACAATAGGATATCTAAAATGCACATTGCGCACGGAATAATCGAGAATATAAATTGATATTAATTAATGAAATTAATCAAAATGTGATAATACAGTAAAGGCAGGATATCAAAGAATTGGAGGTTTATTTTAAAAATCCATTACTACAATTCAACATAACAAACATTCAAAAATATTTTGTAAAGTAAAACGATACCTAATTAAATTATAATTCAAGAACAATTTCGAAAGAAACAGGATAATGGAGGAAAAAAACAATTTCGAAAGAAAGTAATAAACCTTTGAAAAGTACCAAGGTAAATCGAGTGAAAACCCGTGGTTTAAATTGTCTAAAGAGAGATCAAAGAAGCATAGTAAAAAGAAGAAAGAATAATGGAGGGAAAAAACAACAAATGACAAGGAAGTGGAGCTGGAACGTATTCTCTGAATGGTTGAAATTATGAAAATATAACGTTAATATTCAAATAGCCTATGATGACTCATATCGGCAAATTTTTAATTGAAATTTGTCCTGTATTTTATGTCAAGGGAAACTATTCTCCACTCAGCCAGTGCAGATAAGAGAAATAATTCTCGTTATGCGGAACATTTTTCGCCTCCTTTCCCCTATTTGACCTTGTTTCACACACACAGTCACCACTCCACTGCAGATGGAAAACATTCCTGAACGTGACCTTACATGCGTTATCATGGCGCCACTTATCAACAGCGTAGTGCTAGCGTTTTTAACGGCACTTTTATCGAAAGCGAGCGAAGCCACACAAGATCCCTAGGAAGGCCTTCTTTTCACCAACTGACTCGTCTGACCGTCACTAAGTAATCCACACCGCTGAAGAACGCAAATGCGCCGTCGATAGAGAAACAATGATGAATTCCGACCGACATTTAGAAGGTGAGCAGATTAAACGATGCGGGCAGACCATGGAAACGTTTCGCTACAAGAGAAGGTCGCTGGGGCAACAGCAAATAAATCCTGGATCATCAACAGCCGATATTTTCTAGGTAAGAGCTAACAGAACTTAGACATTTAGGTAACGGTACCTCTGAGCAATCTGCAGGGAAATCTGGATTTTGGGGAAAATTCAGTTCAATATTCGACTAATAATTGATGGCGTCTAACATTCCAAAGATTCACAAAACCAGTGTGACCAGTTTATGTGAAAATAAAGATAATTTGCAGGCAAGAAGGACAGGAAATCGAAAAAAGTAGTCGTAGATATGCCTCAAAATGGGAAAAGTTAAAGGATGGGTTGAGAGAATCGAGCAGAAGTGGCGAGCGGAAGTAAGTAGCTCAGGAAAGACTAGGACTGGAAAAGGGGAAAAAGAGTAAACGAGAAATATCTGTGAGGGAATTCTTAAGGATTATAGAGCACGTAAGATAAGATAGAAGGAGGAGATGAGAATGAAAAAATTGCCCCTTACAGAAAGTTTTAATAGGACAGGAGCTTCTAGCGGTTTTTTGAAAAGAAAATGGAAAATGGTATATCTTTTAGGAACTTGCTTATCATTGGTTGCACTTTTGCGTTGAAATATTTAATATTATCTAAATCATCCCGCTAAACCCATTCCGTATACACTTGTGGTGAATTAATTTTCTAATTTTCTACTTCACCAGTAAATTTGGTATCACATTTAGTACGACATTAGCATTTTCAAATATAAAATAACTAGTGAACGCCCCAGTCAAGCATGACGGAACTTAATTTAGTTTAAAAATAAATCGTATATATCTGGTCCTCCGAGGCCAGAAACAGTCCGTCGCAAGCTCATAATAATACAATACATTTCTTACCATTATTTATTCTACTGTTTTCAAGTCATGAAAACCTACTTTACGTACATTTCTTATGGAAAAGTATACTAACTGATTATCCCCGTGTATTTTTATGGGATAACTCATGAAATCAACGTTCAACAATTGACTTGGTCGTCAAAGGGATGGGTTTAGAGACTTGATGCTTTCCTGGTGAATAGCTTGTATAATCTGTTCTCGGGTTAACACATTGGTAAGTTGAGGTGACGCTGAAGTCGCCAACGTTTCGATGGCCAACTCTGCCATCTTCTTCAGGAATGTTAAGGTGCCGCGCAAAACATTTTTTTGGCCCGGCATATATGTCAATCTGGGTCTTTCTCCTGATTGGTCGATTTTTGACCAATCAGGGTATAGCGGTTGTTTATTTCCGAAATAGTTTACGAATTTTCCGTGCATTTAATCAAAGTTCTCGGAGTTTCAAAATTATATGAACGTTTCACGAGTAATAAAAAGATTAATAAAAGTAAGTAAAATAAGATTATACGATCATTTTCCTTTCTTGTGACGCTTTTCTCGATTTCGTAAGACCGTTATTTCTAATCTGATTTTATAACAGAAATAACCTCTGCAAGTCAAGGAAACGTACTTTACGTTCATCTCTTACGGAAACGTATTTTGGGCTCCTGGGTTCGACCCAGGCTTTTACAGAGATGAGAATAGTTTTACTGGGGGTTTCAGCATCGTAGAAACACAATGCAGTGCTTTTCAGATCTCTAAGTCAAGCCGTTTCTGAGATAAATAGGGTTACGGAGAGACGGACGGACGGACAGACATTTGCTTTTTATGTATATGATAATTTTGAGCACATTATTATGTGAGTACATATTTCTAATTTCTAGGCGTAAAATGTTATACAGAACCGAAAAATATTCTCCTTTAGAATGTTTTCCCAATTCACGAAATGCAATCGGTTGCACTTCAAAGACTTGATGCTCTTCTCTTTGATGCAATCAATAGGAAGTTCTGGAATGGGCTCCCATTTCAGTTGGCACTCTCCGTGGCATACGTAACGTTTTCTCTGCCGAAGTGCGGATCTGCTTCCAGGAACACACGCCAGAGAATCAATGCGAATGGATTAGATAATACTTTCCCGACGACGAAATCTGTCCAAACGGGACTCGTTTAATTTTGTTATTATTTTGTTCTTAATGCTCCTTTTAATTAATAATATTGAAGCATCCAAATATAAAATTGTATATCGTACAAACATTAAGACACAAAATATACTTGAACGTAAAGAAGAATTGAAAGTTTTAAACAATTTGAAATAATAAGAAAATATAATACTAAGAGTATCTATCATAATAGTTTTAATAAAATATTCAGTATTAAAAGGAGTAAAATATTGCGCAATATAAGGAGATCAAGTGTGACGATAAACCGTATGAAGTTTTGAAAATTTTTGTTACGAGAAATTAGTGAGTGTTGCTCAAATTGTTCAGGACGCAGGATGGAAATCTATAGAAGATAGAATATGTAAACAAAGACTCAATTTATTTGATAAGTTCAGAACTTTCGTAGAAGATGCAGCCACTATTATGCGTCCTCTCTGTTACATAGGCCATTCTGATTCTGAGAAAAAAATCAGATAAATAGATGCTAGAACAAGTCGTTTCAAAATTCGTTTTTCCGCGAACGATATGAGAAAGTGATCGATTAGGGAAGTAGAGTAATTGTGCATGCCACTCGCCGAAAGGCGGCTTTCCGGGTACATCTGTAGATGTAGATAAACAGAATACAACTTTACTTGAACGGGAGTCGAAGCAAAGACGAAAAATTCTGAAAATGTTGTGGGTTGCAGGAAGAATACAGGACATTAGGAGGTTGAGGGAAGGGAATTTATGAAGAGGTGAATGGATTTGTCGAAAGTGAAAGAAGTTGCATAGGACAGGAAAGTTAATACGTATTTTAAAAGAAATGAACATCAAATTGCTTATACAAACGGGAATATTGTGATTGTTGCATTAATGTGCGTTAAATGTGTTACGTTCTTTAAAATTTAAATAATGTTACCAAAATGGACAACGTATTGAAACTGATGTTAGTATCCGCGACGAAAGAACACCAATCGTCATTGTTCAATCCTAAGATTAAATAGAATTGGATGAAACATTCGACGACTGTTTACAAAGGTGGAAATAAGGAAATGGAGGTGAAGTGTGACACTGCACTGAGTCACTGCAGTAACAACGGTTGTTGGAGTGCGAGATAAAAGCCCACGGAAAAGAATGGAAATTAGCTATTCCTTATATTTCACAAATTTAATTTAGTTTAAAGGACTGTAATCGCTATACTTCGATATAATTTGATGGAAAGCATGTGGAGGAACCATTCCTCAGCGGGAAAATCTCAAAAGTCAAATCGAACATCAATTATGTGACTTTAGATAATGGCAACTTCAACAATAAAATAAGCAATATGAAACTGTAAAAGCCTGTAAAATAAATCAATTTCAAGGTAAATTTATGCCAAGAAAAGAAGAATAGAGGAAAACAGAATACATTGCGTTATTCCTTAGTTATTAACTACAATTAATTATTTGACTATAATCCACGACTTCGGTATAACAGGATTCATGTTGGAAGTAATGCTTTCTACAATATTTTTATAATCTGTGCAAAACTTGTCGAAAGAGAGCATTGCAAAAAATGAAATATATTTTTGATTGCGCCTCTTTTAAGGCATAATAGGTTATTGATAATAGGAGTTATTATCCAAAACAATTTTTCTCAGCTTTTCATTGTTAGGAAAAGCGAGAATTATATAGCGTGATTTTGGTCATCCCTATGGCGGTATTCTATTGAACTGACGTATTACGGACGTTTGATATTTGTTTGGATACCAATCTATGCAAAGTCAAATAAAGAGGAAAAAACGAGACATCTTCTCACTATGAAAATGAAAAGTAGGTTGTAATGTAGCGATTTACTTCTTCGACTCTGATAAGAGCTCGAAAAATTAATTTCTGTACATTAATCGTCAAAAGAAGTTGGATTATTCTGATACCACAAAAGCCTTAAACTAAACGGAGTCTTTAAATGATGGTACATTGTAAAATTAATTCATCATATTTACATTCAATTTTATTTGTCATAAGAGTATCAGAAAAGTTCTTCGTCCCTCTCTAGTTCTCCTTATATACTTTTTGACTACGTACTTATATTTCTATGTATTTGTCTATGAGTGTACATGAATGTCTATGAATGTTCTTCATGTATAGCATTGATAGTAATTCCACAATGACTGTTTTTATCTGCAAAAACTATTAATCGAATCTGTTGATGTATAATTGTGCACAATTGTTGATGTATTGTCGACTGTGCATTTATTATGCGTATATTAGGTGTATTGTTATGTTTAATTTCTTTTATTGTATATTCTTCTTTTATTTATATTATCTTCTTTATTGTATATTCTTCCGCATCTTTTAGCTATTACTCTGGGTAGGTTTGCGCGGGCTTCTTCACAACCCCTTTCAAGTGGCTATTTCCTGCGGTGGATAATTTTTCCCTAAGAATTTATTAGGTTCCACATTTCCTTCTCATTTATATTTTATACTATCTTTTTAAATGAATGACTGTATGGAATATGACAACGGGATCGATGGAAAAGGAGACTTTTAGTCTCATTCTCGGCCAAATAAAGACGTTTTATTATAATGATTATTGGTTCCTCTTTTCGAATTGCAAATCCTTTTCCTTCACTCACTCATCCATTTTTCATCGCTCGTCCCGGCGTTACTTTTTATCGTGCTGTACTGCAGGGCTAAATATATCTGTACCATATTTTATTTGAACTAAAATAATAATCCCGTATCGCGGTTTGTGGTTGGTATGTATTCGTCTATCGCGATATTTCGAAACTTATCTTCGTAAAAATAGACCGACCACCCGTACTCATCAAGTATTTCTTCACACAAAAGAAGAAAATATAAAAAGGAGAAGTCAAAATGATAGGACTACTTCATCGAAGAATTTTAGAGTATAATTGGGATATAGAATCAAAAATCAATCAGAGTCAATTTTTATCGACGAGTTCAAATGTCTTTGCACTAACCAATGAAGGTAAAAGCACAGTATACCAACGTCTTTTACAGAGAATCCTTCCTCTCATTTATGAACTATACGGCGAAATTTTCTTTCATTCACCAAGTCCTTATAATTGTGACAAATGTAATTAAAATATGGTATTTTTCCCCATAGAAAGAACAAGTTTTTCCACAAAACGATACGTTTTCTTTCACACATCTTCTCTACTAGATGATCAGGTGTTTATTTTTTAAGATGTAAGCCTTGTTTTGTCAAGTTATTCTTAAAAACATCAATAAAAAGATATCTTTCATTCACCCTATCATATGGTATGTTTTCGGAGAGAAAACACAAGGCATAGATACTTCCGTTGTTTGAAGAACGAAAACTAGATGTCTGGGACAAAATGTGTCCGCGAGGACATTCAGTAGAATTGCAATTCCTAGACGACATTATTGCGTTTTCCTCAAAATAGAATTGCGTGTTCGTGACAACAACGTTTTTATTATTATTTTCTTGACTATGCATCTGATTTTATCTTTAATAATTGAATACAGCATGTTTCATCATAAATTCCCCAAAAATGATTCAGAGGAAAAGAATGCGAGCACCGTTTGTTTATCATTAACCTACAGTCAGTGACGTTCTTAGAGGCTTTGCGCACTGAAATTCCCGCTGATCCTGCATATTCTAAAGAGTGTTTAAATATTTTCCGTTTAATCGCAACTATGAAAATTTTGGTGATAGTTAGTTTGACCCTAAGATAAGAAAAGAACCCTGAAATTAATAAAAATTATTTTACAAATAATATAATATATACTTGAACGTAAAGAAGAATTGAAAGTTTTAAACAATTTGAAATAATAAGAAAATACATAGTCTCTGTTACATAGGCCATTCTGATTCTGAGAAAAAAAATCAGATAAATAGATGCTAGAACAAGTCGTTTCAAAATTCGTTTTTCCGCGAACGATATGAGAAAGTGATCGATTAGGGAAGTAGAGTAATTGTGCATGCCACTCGCCGAAAGGCGGCTTTCCGGGTACATCTGTAGATGTAGATAAACAGAATACAACTTTACTTGAACGGGAGTCGAAGCAAAGACGAAAAATTCTGAAAATGTTGTGGGTTGCAGGAAGAATACAGGACATTAGGAGGTTGAGGGAAGGGAATTTATGAAGAGGTGAATGGATTTGTCGAAAGTGAAAGAAGTTGCATAGGACAGGAAAGTTAATACGTATTTTAAAAGAAATGAACATCAAATTGCTTATACAAACGGGAATATTGTGATTGTTGCATTAATGTGCGTTAAATGTGTTACGTTCTTTAAAATTTAAATAATGTTACCAAAATGGACAACGTATTGAAACTGATGTTAGTATCCGCGACGAAAGAACACCAATCGTCATTGTTCAATCCTAAGATTAAATAGAATTGGATGAAACATTCGACGACTGTTTACAAAGGTGGAAATAAGGAAATGGAGGTGAAGTGTGACACTGCACTGAGTCACTGCAGTAACAACGGTTGTTGGAGTGCGAGATAAAAGCCCACGGAAAAGAATGGAAATTAGCTATTCCTTATATTTCACAAATTTAATTTAGTTTAAAGGACTGTAATCGCTATACTTCGATATAATTTGATGGAAAGCATGTGGAGGAACCATTCCTCAGCGGGAAAATCTCAAAAGTCAAATCGAACATCAATTATGTGACTTTAGATAATGGCAACTTCAACAATAAAATAAGCAATATGAAACTGTAAAAGCCTGTAAAATAAATCAATTTCAAGGTAAATTTATGCCAAGAAAAGAAGAATAGAGGAAAACAGAATACATTGCGTTATTCCTTAGTTATTAACTACAATTAATTATTTGACTATAATCCACGACTTCGGTATAACAGGATTCATGTTGGAAGTAATGCTTTCTACAATATTTTTATAATCTGTGCAAAACTTGTCGAAAGAGAGCATTGCAAAAAATGAAATATATTTTTGATTGCGCCTCTTTTAAGGCATAATAGGTTATTGATAATAGGAGTTATTATCCAAAACAATTTTTCTCAGCTTTTCATTGTTAGGAAAAGCGAGAATTATATAGCGTGATTTTGGTCATCCCTATGGCGGTATTCTATTGAACTGACGTATTACGGACGTTTGATATTTGTTTGGATACCAATCTATGCAAAGTCAAATAAAGAGGAAAAAACGAGACATCTTCTCACTATGAAAATGAAAAGTAGGTTGTAATGTAGCGATTTACTTCTTCGACTCTGATAAGAGCTCGAAAAATTAATTTCTGTACATTAATCGTCAAAAGAAGTTGGATTATTCTGATACCACAAAAGCCTTAAACTAAACGGAGTCTTTAAATGATGGTACATTGTAAAATTAATTCATCATATTTACATTCAATTTTATTTGTCATAAGAGTATCAGAAAAGTTCTTCGTCCCTCTCTAGTTCTCCTTATATACTTTTTGACTACGTACTTATATTTCTATGTATTTGTCTATGAGTGTACATGAATGTCTATGAATGTCCTTCATGTATAGCATTGATAGTAATTCCACAATGACTGTTTTTATCTGCAAAAACTATTAATCGAATCTGTTGATGTATAATTGTGCACAATTGTTGATGTATTGTCGACTGTGCATTTATTATGCGTATATTAGGTGTATTGTTATGTTTAATTTCTTTTATTGTATATTCTTCTTTTATTTATATTATCTTCTTTATTGTATATTCTTCCGCATCTTTTAGCTATTACTCTGGGTAGGTTTGCGCGGGCTTCTTCACAACCCCTTTCAAGTGGCTATTTCCTGCGGTGGATAATTTTTCCCTAAGAATTTATTAGGTTCCACATTTCCTTCTCATTTATATTTTATACTATCTTTTTAAATGAATGACTGTATGGAATATGACAACGGGATCGATGGAAAAGGAGACTTTTAGTCTCATTCTCGGCCAAATAAAGACGTTTTATTATAATGATTATTGGTTCCTCTTTTCGAATTGCAAATCCTTTTCCTTCACTCACTCATCCATTTTTCATCGCTCGTCCCGGCGTTACTTTTTATCGTGCTGTACTGCAGGGCTAAATATATCTGTACCATATTTTATTTGAACTAAAATAATAATCCCGTATCGCGGTTTGTGGTTGGTATGTATTCGTCTATCGCGATATTTCGAAACTTATCTTCGTAAAAATAGACCGACCACCCGTACTTATCAAGTATTTCTTCACACAAAAGAAGAAAATATAAAAAGGAGAAGTCAAAATGATAGGACTACTTCATCGAAGAATTTTAGAGTATAATTGGGATATAGAATCAAAAATCAATCAGAGTCAATTTTTATCGACGAGTTCAAATGTCTTTGCACTAACCAATGAAGGTAAAAGCACAGTATACCAACGTCTTTTACAGAGAATCCTTCCTCTCATTTATGAACTATACGGCGAAATTTTCTTTCATTCACCAAGTCCTTATAATTGTGACAAATGTAATTAAAATATGGTATTTTTCCCCATAGAAAGAACAAGTTTTTCCACAAAACGATACGTTTTCTTTCACACATCTTCTCTACTAGATGATCAGGTGTTTATTTTTTAAGATGTAAGCCTTGTTTTGTCAAGTTATTCTTAAAAACATCAATAAAAAGATATCTTTCATTCACCCTATCATATGGTATGTTTTCGGAGAGAAAACACAAGGCATAGATACTTCCGTTGTTTGAAGAACGAAAACTAGATGTCTGGGACAAAATGTGTCCGCGAGGACATTCAGTAGAATTGCAATTCCTAGACGACATTATTGCGTTTTCCTCAAAATAGAATTGCCTGTTCGCGACAACAACGTTTTTATTATTATTTTCTTGACTATGCATCTGATTTTATCTTTAATAATTGAATACAGCATGTTTCATCATAAATTCCCCAAAAATGATTCAGAGGAAAAGAATGCGAGCACCGTTTGTTTATCATTAACCTACAGTCAGTGACGTTCTTAGAGGCTTTGCGCACTGAAATTCCCGCTGATCCTGCATATTCTAAAGAGTGTTTAAATATTTTCCGTTTAATCACAACTATGAAAATTTTGGTGATAGTTAGTTTGACCCTAAGATAAGAAAAGAACCCTGAANCAGCGTCATGGATCAAGCACCCCCTGCCATTCTCAGAAAGGCGGCTTGCGGGGTACAGACGTAGATTTACACAACGAAAAGAATATTTGGAATTTTCATCATTTTGAAATCCTGTTGACAAAAATGAGCTGCTTAGTTAGAGAATGCTAAATGGTAGAATTCGTTAATTCTAAGCATATATTTTATATGGGCTTTAATTTCAAATGTATTCTTATGGGAAAATGCATGAGGTCGAATTCAGCAATGGAAGTAGTCATTAGGGGGAGAGGGGTTAGTGTACAACCTCAAAATGTTCCTGTATATCATCGTAATTCTCGCAATTTCGATACGAAAGTCATATTCCACGACCTAAGTAAGAATCTTTATTTAATTTTCCTATTTTGGTGCTAGTTTCGATTTCGTGTGACTATTCTTTTTAATTTAATTTTGCAATAGAACGAAACCCCGCAAGCGATAAAATGAACTCTACCTGTGTTTCTTATAGGGATGTTTCGATTTGATTTTGGTCGAAGGATAGGTAAATAATATGAAGCTAATCATCTATCCCTGAAGACAATCTTCAAAGTTTGAAAGTTGTGCGACGTGCGGTTCTCGAATGTTAGGCGAGACTACTTCATTTATGAGATTCAAATGTGCTACAATATTTACTTGTAACCTTTGGACTGTGAATAATTCACTAATTAAAGTTCTTCTGCACTTATTAATAATCTATTTAATAATTTAAAATGTAAGGAATAGTTCATTAGAAGGATCTGTAGTGTAATATCTATCTGAGTTACTATTATAAAGCACCACTTCTTAAGTTATCAAAATGTTATAAATTTCGTGGGTATAATTACTCGCAACCAAAATCAGATTGTAAAGTTATCCCTGTAAATCTCTTAGGCTGATAATTTTAACACTCTAAGAAAGTTATTAAAATAATTTCTTTAACGGAAACAGGAAACCCTAATCATATACGTTTTATTAACTTATACGTACGATCAAAGACACAAACAACGAACTCATACACCCATGCCCTAGCCAGGGAAACCCCGGTTAGCCGGGATTCGAACCTGGGACTGCGGTGTTAGATAGCTAGCGCTCTAACAACTCCGCCGCCAAGGTTTTTGATTGAATCCGTTAACAAGTGAGAAAATAATTTAAATACATCACGCATTATTAATATTTAAGCATAATGACTAATTCGGAATGGAAAATCACGGAAACTGTCGCATGCGCAACATTTCAAGATACCACACTAAAAAAATTAGGCTCCTCCTTCAGAATTTTAACAACTTTTTCCCCTCAAAATTTACGATTAACCTTGGGTGTTGTGGGTAATTTTTTAAAATTAGTATTTCCTATTGTTATCCGCCATTTATATGCTCCATCATGTGTCGGGACAAAGGGGCCAAAAGGCCTCACGAAAACTTCTGAGGAATTGCGTGACGGCAATTTTCAATCGAACTCGAAACCTCGCAGTGTGTTGTTTCATGTTCTGTAAAAGATTCTCAGACATTCAATGTATAAAATATGGGAGAGATGAAGGAATCTTATTGACTTAGGTTACTTTAGAGGAAAACAACTTCTTTTCGAAGATGAGACGACCAAATTATAGAAGGTACGGTACAACTGTCCTCCGTAAACTGTATTTTCACACATCAATATCATTTAATACACAATTAGCTTATCGCAAGAATTACAAAAATCATAGACATATAGTTACATAAGTATTACAAAAGTTAGGACTGTCAGCAAAATCCTCTTTAGCTAAAGAAGGCACGTCAGAAGAAGCGCAATTTTGCATAAAATGTTAAAAAAGTCTAAGTTCTATCATATTCGGCCGAACTTCGTGGAACTTCTGAAGTTATAAAAGAATGAACACTGTAAACTTCCACACTAATGGATTTTATTTCCGACCGGTTTCGGCGCAAAGGCAATCTTCAGGTGCCTCAGGTCGGAAATAAAATCCATTAGTGTGGAAGTTTACAGTGTTCATTCTTTTATAACTTCAGAAGTTCCACGAAGTTCGGCCGAATATGATAGAACTTAGACTTTTTTAACATTTTATGCAAAATTGCGCTTCTTCTGACGTGCCTTCTTTAGCTAAAGAGGATTTTGCTGACAGTCCTAACTTTTGTAATACTTATGTAACTATATGTCTATGATTTTTGTAATTCTTGCGATAAGCTAATTGTGTATTAAATGATATTGATGTGTGAAAATACAGTTTACGGAGGACAGTTGTACCGTACCTTCTATAATTTGGTCGTCTCATCTTCGAAAAGAAGTTGTTTTCCTCTAAAGTAACCTAAGTCAATAAGATTCCTTCATCTCTCCCATATTTTATACATTGAATGTCTGAGAATCTTTTACAGAACATGAAACAACACACTGCGAGGTTTCGAGTTCGATTGAAAATTGCCGTCACGCAATTCCTCAGAAGTTTTCGTGAGGCCTTTTGGCCCCTTTGTCCCGACACATGATGGAGCATATAAATGGCGGATAACAATAGGAAATACTAATTTTAAAAAATTACCCACAACACCCAAGGTTAATCGTAAATTTTAAGGGGAAAAAGTTGTTAAAATTCTGAAGGAGGAGCCTAATTTTTTTAGTGTGGTATCTTGAAATGTTGCGCATGCGACAGTTTCCGTGATTTTCCATTCCGAATTAGTCATTATGCTTAAATATTAATAATGCGTGATGTATTTAAATTATTTTCTCACTTGTTAACGGATTCAATCAAAAACCTTGGCGGCGGAGTTGTTAGAGCGCTAGCTATCTAACACCGCAGTCCCAGGTTCGAATCCCGGCTAACCGGGGTTTCCCTGGCTAGGGCATGGGTGTATGAGTTCGTTGTTTGTGTCTTTGATCGTACGTATAAGTTAATAAAACGTATATGATTAGGGTTTCCTGTTTCCGTTAAAGAAATTATTTTAATAACTTTCTTCGAGTGTTAAAATTATCAGCCTAAGAGATTTACAGGGATAACTTTACAATCTGATTTTGGTTGCGAGTAATTATACCCACGAAATTTATAACATTTTGATAACTTAAGAAGTGGTGCTTTATAATAGTAACTCAGATAGATATTACACTACAGATCCTTCTAATGAACTATTCCTTACATTTTAAATTATTAAATAGATTANTTCTCTTCGTGGGTGTTTTCCTGCAGTGGAGAAACTTTTTCTGTACATAAAATATCACAATTTTTTACTTCTCCACAAAAGCATTCTTTCTTTCCTTCTTTTCTGTTCTTTCTTTCCTTCTTTTTTGTTCTTTCGTTCCTTTTCACTTTATGAGAAGGGTTAAATGGAAGATGGGACTTTTTAGTCCCAGATTCGCCCAATAAAGACCTTTATTATTATTATTAAAAGTTATATTCAATTAGAGAGAGAAATGTCACAAATCGTCAACCTAGATAAAAGTGGAACATATTCGCGAAATTTTTAGAAAGACGAACACAACTGCATAATTCTGCAATTTTCTTACGCAATAGAGTTGTTTTTCTGTTTGTTCTTTAAAGAGGTTTTCAGTACACTCAATGTCAACAATTATTCATTTTCAAATTTATGTGCTTCGGCGACTTTAGGTGCTAATTAGAAGTTGGATGCATTTTTCCAAGTGAAATAATTCTATATTCAGATGAAAAGAAATATTTATTTCTTATTAAACCGAGAAGAAGAATTAACATTTCATATATATTTCAGATGTTACAGAAATAATAGCCAATGAAATTATCATGTTGCTTATGAAACAACAATTAAGAAAATTAATGATTAATGATTTAATAATTAATCTTGATTATTTCACAAATACATATCACATAACTTATTATAATAATGTAACGATAGAGAAACGAAATTTAAAATGAAATACACAAATTAAAACGTAAATTATTTCATATGTTAATTCGTGTAATTCTTTGGGAATTATTAAATCGCTCTTATAACGTCTATCAACATTTCCTATAGGTAAAAAGAGTTCGATTAAAATAAAGAAGCCGAAACGACATCTTGTTGCCCTTTAAATATAAATTATTCCTTTTTATACTTCACGTGAAAGAATATATAGACCAGAGTCCTTAGGAATCTTAGGAATACATTCCATGACCGAAAGAAAAAGATACCAAATATCACTGCAATGTGTAAAGGGTTGACTGAGCGTAATGTTTTAAAGCCTAGAAACTGAGAGCTTCTTTGAGGAGGTTTCTTATCAACCAAGAATCAGGAGCACAAAGAGATAACCTACTCAAAGAGAGACTAGGACAAAGAGGGGCCAAGCTAAATGCTCACGATTACTCACTCTGCTGCAAGGACTGAGGAAACGCTACTTGTATTTCTGAGCCATCTGAAACTTTATCCATATAAAATCATCGGTGTTCGAAAGTGAAAGGTTTTTGTTTTCCTCGGATTTTCATGCATCCGTTGGATCTCCAGAACCATTCTGACCCTTTTGAAAACAGGTCATGCGAGAAAAACAAGGAACACGTTCGAAGAGTAGCAGAAAACAATTTCAGCTTCGAAAATCGAACCAACATTTTTTTGGCGTCGACATTCTAAGAATCGTCCTTGAAATCGATAAACAAAACGGGAATTTAAACGTCGCACTAAATGCGCTCTCAACGACTTTTGTTTAGAAATAGCATCCATTCCATCGGTTATTGCTGTCCTTTTTTCAAGATGGCATCCGCTGAAAAAATAACCACATTGACAACGGTGTCCTTGCGGGTTCAGCTCGGCTTCTTTTACATCAATAAGCGTCCTAATTTGTCCTTGATCGAGCAGTTAGTGTTAATTAAGGAAAAGAACTTCCAAACTCATATCGAAGGGATAATTCCTATCAACCAGGTTGACAGGCGACGTAGTAAATTGGTCGTATGCCTTTAATAATTTCAAGGCCGCACACTGATAACACATAGGTGTCGTTCAACAGAATTTAAATAAGGCAGGAAATGATATCCAGGGTCGGAACTGCAATACAATGGAATCAAGCATCGCGGGGGGCCTTCAAAATTTTGGGGAGGAAGATCTGGATTTGCAGGAAAATATCCTCATTCTGTTGCAATGGCAGTTTACGATAATCAAGAGTGATACCAGATTAAGCAGGTGCCAGGTAGAGTACTTACGTATATATTCGCAGGTGTTTTTTGAGAATATCATTCTGAAAGGAATAGCGAATGGGGTATTGAAATGCCCGAATTGAACCAGGATCAAAATTGCTTTAACATGGAATCTTCACAGACATTTCACATCTCATTCTCCTTGAGAAAGGGCAGGTGCAATTTTCCTTCTTAAATTTTTGTTACTTGATTATGAGTTACCTATAATGTATTGCAGTTTAGAAAAATTTACTGTTTTTTACTGTTTTGTGTTTATTAAAAACACCAATTCGTCACATACTTAAACCGTATCTGTATTATTATAATTTTCTCGGGCGTACAAAAGGCGAAAGACCAAAATACCTTGGGCTGCCACTGGAGATATCTCGATTTATTTCATCACAAACATACGATGGTGGGTCTGTTCCATGCATATATAAGGACGACGTAATTGTGACCATAAACGAGCTTCGACTAAAGTGACCATAAAAAAGAAACGAATAAATTGCATTACGCAAAAATGTTCTCGTGGAAGCATTACCCAAATCAAACGAGGTAGCGCAATCAAACGAAAAAACAAAAACGCATAGACAATATGCATAACGAAAACGGATAAGATAATAGGATATTCAGTAGATTCATAATAACTATGTTTGAATCAGCTTCGGCCAAACCATGCTTGAGCGAGTAAGGTCGATGAAATCAGTTTTTCCTCAAAGAAATCACGACCTATGAAGCAATAAAATAATATATCATATATATATATAAAGCAAATGTCTGTCCGTCCGTCCCCTTATGAATCTCAGAAACGGCTTGCCTTAGAGATCTGAAACAAATTGCATTGGGTTTCTACGATGCTGAAACCCACAGGAAAACTATTCTCATCTCTGTAAAGGCCCGATTTCGAACCCAGGAACCCAAAATACGATTCCATAAGAGATGAACGTAAAGTTCATTTTCTTGACTTGCAGAGATCGTTTCTTTTACAGAATTAAATTAGAAACAATGGTCCTAAGAAATTGAGACATGTGTCACAAGAAAGGAAAATAATCATAGTATCTTATATTAGTCGTGAATCATTCATATAAATTCGAAATT
>KZ308503.1:554945-598083 GCA_000376725.2 Ladona fulva
ACAATCTGATTTTGGTTGCGAGTAATTATACCCACGAAATTTATAACATTTTGATAACTTAAGAAGTGGTGCTTTATAATAGTAACTCAGATAGATATTACACTACAGATCCTTCTAATGAACTATTCCTTACATTTTAAATTATTAAATAGATTATTAATAAGTGCAGAAGAACTTTAATTAGTGAATTATTCACAGTCCAAAGGTTACAAGTAAATATTGTAGCACATTTGAATCTCATAAATGAAGTAGTCTCGCCTAACATTCGAGAACCGCACGTCGCACAACTTTCAAACTTTGAAGATTGTCTTCAGGGATAGATGATTAGCTTCATATTATTTACCTATCCTTCGACCAAAATCAAATCGAAACATCCCTATAAGAAACACAGGTAGAGTTCATTTTATCGCTTGCGGGGTTTCGTTCTATTGCAAAATTAAATTAAAAAGAATAGTCACACGAAATCGAAACTAGCACCAAAATAGGAAAATTAAATAAAGATTCTTACTTAGGTCGTGGAATATGGCTTTCGTATCGAAATTGCGAGAATTACGATGATATACAGGAACATTTTGAGGTTGTACACTAACCCCTCTCCCCCTAATGACTACTTCCATTGCTGAATTCGACCTCATGCATTTTCCCATAAGAATACATTTGAAATTAAAGCCCATATAAAATATATGCTTAGAATTAACGAATTCTACCATTTAGCATTCTCTAACTAAGCAGCTCATTTTTGTCAACAGGATTTCAAAATGATGAAAATTCCAAATATTCTTTTCGTTGTGTAAATCTACGTCTGTACCCCGCAAGCCGCCTTTCTGAGAATGGCAGGGGGTGCTTGATCCATGACGCTGCTTCCCTAATCCAACTCTGTCACGTATCATAGTAAAATATAGAGTAAATAATAAAGAAATTCCACATGTGATTTTTACATTGGCTATTTATTGTTTCCCTGAGAGTCGAGTGAATTGCAAGTAGTGCCGCAGATATAAATGTTTACCTCCTAATGATTCTTAAAGAGAAGTTCAGCCATTCTGAGTATGGGTGTGTATGTTTGAATGGTCGCATAAAGGAAAAGAACTAAGCTTCCGAACTTGCACGTTTTTAAATTTTGAAGACAGGAAGATTTATGTATCCATTGGTCTCAGGTTCGATCCCAGACAAGTCATTGATCTCACATAAGATATACATGTACTTTTCATGTTAACGGTTTGTGGGCTCTGTTTCTATTGCAAAATGCAAAAAGAATCATCGTACGAACTTGAGAAAATTGACATAAGAAAGAAACGTTTCAGGTTAACATTTTTATCGTCAATTATAGATTTCGGCTCTAAATTATGAGAGCTTTTGATAAAACATTGGGATTTTAAGGAAAATTTTCGTTTCCGATAACCTGCCCCATTAAACTAAATTAAAATGAGAGATATTGGTTGCTATTCTGTGCAAATAGGACAACTATATTTATTTCTACTTCTATTTCCTCTTTTGAGAATCAATAGGCATTTCAGCCACTACCTTGTGAAGGTCATATTGTTGACAAAGAAGTGAATATCTGTCTTCCGTAGCCACTTGCCGAAAGGCGGCTTGCAGGGTATTTATGTAGATGTAGAGGAAACTTTTTTCATGAAATGAAATAATTTCATGAGCGATCCTACCCAAGGTTTAGATAATGACTGATATCAATTACGATATTAATATGTGATATATTACGCGACCTAAAATAGTTATTCCGCGAATATAACATTTGTGGTTAAAAATCTTCATTGGATATATGTGAAAAAATACTCCAGAATAATTTTATTCCAATCCTGCAACAGATACTGACAAATAAACATTAGGCTGTTTGAGTATTGAGTCAAAACAACCAGCAAGGCTAAAAGGAGATCTTGAACTCAATAAAAAATAAATTTTAGTAATTTTACACTCTGTTTTTGGTTACTAGTGTAATATTATTAGAGTAAAATTATTAATTTAGTATCTTCAGAAGTTAGGTGGAAGACTCTCTCGCCGAGAGAGTAAAATTATAATAATAAATATAATAAAAATTAAATAACGACCAAGAAAGTAAAAAAAGGAGAGGAACCAGAGAGAAAAGGACCTTGTTGGGCGAATAATTTTTTCACCCGCCTCTACGTGCACCATGACATGCATACTAACCAAAAAGCCGTTCATAAGGCGAAAGGCTGAATGTCCAATAGCGATCATCGCATCATATCTCCTTGCATTTCCTTGTAAGGAGCCTTTTGGCAGTGATAGCCGTTTATGCTCCGTATAATCTTTCTTAAACACATGTTTATGTTGCTTATAGTTCGCGAAACAATTAGTTTTCGTATCGACTTGTCGAGATCTATTTCCTTAACTTTTCTGAGTGAACGAATAATATGTTTCCCTGTAACGTAATTTGTCGGAATCTACTGAGTAGTTTGCAAATAAAAGTAAATGAGAGAGATACATTGTGAATAAAATTTCGTAGTCTGGAAAATAGCTAATTAATTTAAATTTAATCAAGTCATTGAGGAGGAGACAAATTGACTGATGATTAATCTTAGAAAACTTTAATTATTCAGCATTCTGAAGATTAAAGAGCCTCTCGAGAATGATAAGCGGCCGGTTTATATTAAGGCGGAATTAAAAAATAATGCTACAAGTTGGGCCCATTTAAAGGAGCTCGAAAATTGAAGAGATTGCAGGAACTGGTTGTCCTCCTCAACAGCTCCACTTTCGGCTCAAGTGATTCTTTTTGCTCCGTTTTGGTAAGACACTTGAGAGATTCGCACGACACTATTAAGTGCGGGGATCTCCGGTAATGCCGACCTCTTTCGGTTCGTGTCTGCCAACAAAAGCCATAATGCGGCGAGGGGCAGAAGTGGGTAAGTAGCACAACTTGGACTCCCACACGCTCTTTCGCCTCCTTCCGACCCAAATGGACGCCACAGAAACGCCTTTCCTTCGCTTCAGTCTCTTCAGATGCGCATCCCCTTTGGCGTGGCAGATCCTTTCGAAAGAAGCTGCGGCAGAAGATCTCTCGGTAGTACTGATCGCTGGAGATTTCAACGGCCGACGAGCGAACGTGTGAGAACCGCGAACGTTGCATTGAGAGAATTTCTCGGGAAACGAACTTTCAGGTGTATGTCGACCTTCTCTTCTGCCGCTGCAGGAATTTGCATGAACACAAAGGGATCGGAGAATAACTAGTGATGGAGAAGGCGTCTATATTTAAGTACGGAAAGAAATGAAGACCGACCGGCGTGATTGCCTCATAAAGATCTAAGCGACCTTTGGTGGTGACCTCTCACTTCCGCTTGAGCGTGACACGTTCATTTTAGTTCCATGGAGCGGATTGTCTTTTGTTCCAACAGATAAGGAAAGATGAGACGCATACTCTACTAGCGAGGCCTGTTTTTTTTTAATTCTAAAAGGATGCGGGTCTCCCACCTAAGGAACTTTCTACCTCGACCTCTGCAAACGTCCCTCGAGACCATCCTCGAGGGCGATATGAACAGATAAATTTAAATGAAGTAAAGATTCATCGGCATTTATAAATACATTGTTGCGAGCGGTGCATGTGCCGATAAGCCTATTTTCCTAGTCTGTTTTTAGCGCGTATGGTTAGTGAAGGAAATGAATATCGTAACTGGCTATTCCTAGCACAATCGCTCAGTTCCTAGCCATCTCCCACAGTTTCCTAAGGCATGATCGCGTAATATAAACTAAGAAAAATATTCTCAATTAAGTCATTAAAGATGTTAATCCATATAATTAGCCTCTCTCTTCTAGCATTTAACATACCTCAACAACCATCTTGGTAATGCTGAAAAATTTCTCACCACAAGTAAGCAAAACGCAACGCGTAAACTTATCAATATTGTGAATTGTTTATTTATTTAAATTGAAATTATTAATCGATAGTTCGAATTATAATAATAGTTTATAATATATAACTTATATTATNCTATTATTCGATAATTCGAATAATAGAAAAATTCCTTGTTAATCGTTATTACTCGTTGGGCGAAAAATCAAATGATTCTATAAAATATCAAATGCTGAGAACAAAACTTAAAAATATTAATGAAATTGTTACATATTATTCGTTGATTCATCCTTCAGGTCCAGATATAATTGTTTGTGAGTAAGACACTTTGAAATGGATGGTGGTTTACTTTACATTTAATCCTTTAAATTTTTCCACAAATATTGATCACTTGAATCAGCGTTTTCATAATTTCCTTTCCCCTTCCACCTTTCTAATACATTTACTACCTTTATCGTGCCTCTTTTCTTGATTGTCTCCTCCCGGAAACCTGAAATTTCGTAATTATTTTTCCCATTTCTTCCGTCGCAACGCTCAATTCATTTATATCTGTCGTCTTTTCCTTTTGACATTTTAGTGTTTTAGTCGAATAAAACCTTTCTTCAAGTCGATCTTTTTTTTAAGTATTAAGGAGCATAATTGAAAGCTACTGTTTTGTTACTAATTTTATATTTTAGTCTATTTCTCCGCTAATCACTTTGCGTATTAACTTCCATTTTCTATTCTCATATTTTGGGATTTCTACCATTCTTTTCCATTTCACCTAGCTGCTTGGCTGAGTTTAATTTGAAATATCTTGATTCATAATTACGCTCTGGCTTATCATAGCACTGCGATTCTTGGTTATCTTTTTCATAAGAACAGATTTTTAAAAATAGAGAATCTAGTAAAGAAACAAATTAATGATCTGGTAAAAGTAAGTTACTAATTTCAATTTAAGAAAGAATAAATGTTACTTTGATGAGATATTCTTGATGATTTCTTTGGTAAAATTAATTTTCGTTGTTGCGTGTCCTTCTTAGTATTATATTATACGAGTAATTGTTCGCAACATATCAATGTAAACTTCATAATCAAGGTAAATTTCCTTTTATTTCAAGATAAACTTAGTAAATAAATTAATTAAATTGTTGCATATGTACATTAGATTGAAAATAATATTCCCAATATCATTGCGTATTTACTACTAATATCTCTTTGATGTTAAAACTTTTTAAATAAAATATTGTTCTTTTCCTTCATAATAGAAGCGTCCATTGCCTTGATTCAGTTTTCACTTCACTTCACCGATTATCTCCAGATTATTATGCAGACGTTTGCTTGCCTATTCTGAACCGGCGTAGACGTACGTAAGTGTGAAAGGCAAAGCACACAAGTATGTACCTCGGATAATACGGAACCTCTGTAAATCGGGACTTGAATAATCGAGTCTTCTTTGTAATTCCAGTCTGCTCAAATTAATACATTGAAGCTATAATTCACACGATTTTCTGATTTTCAGTAGAAGATTAATCAGTCTAAAACTAATATCTCCATTTGTCTATTGTCGAAAATATGTAAAAATCTATTCTAAGTACTTTCCCTTTCGATTTCACCTGGATTCGCTCTTTCGTTTCGTGTTTTCAAATTAAAACGTAAACGGTGAAACATACGGACGCGTTTTTGTGCGTTTGTATCAATAGAAGGGCAAAATACATGAATAAGCATGCTAAATATGCAGAAAACTATTGCACGTGTACAAAAGTGCCTCATTCAGCGAATAGTCTCTGTAAATGTTTTTAAGAATATTTCGACATCATTAAATCGTTATTATCAACATTTACGTCTCATTGGAATGCTATCAGAATGATGAATTCTTTTTTAGATATCGTAAATGTTTTAAAATCTCAGCTGTAGTTTACTAACAATTTACAGTAGGAAAAAAAACCTATAACACGTGAAGTGATTTATTCGTGAGCAATGACCAAAAAAGTACATACGTTAAAGAATCCAAGGGTATAAGTAAATTTCTGAAGACTTACAGAATGAGAAAGTTTTCAGTCTGTATTGAATAAGTTGAGTTTATGAAATTGCAGCCCTTCAGAATGCGGGCCACAAGAGTTCGCTAGGGTTCATCCTTCCGCCCGTAACAAGGTTTGGAAATTATATTTAATTACGCAAATCGATAATTATTTAAGTTGAGAATAATTGTCAGCTATCAAAACAGGATGTCTTGGGGAAATTTTAAGAGCCTCGACCTCCCATTAGATTCTAGAATACAGGAATCTTGTTTTGTAAAATAATGTAACTCAACGGCTATAATTATTTACTCGTATTTTCATTAACACACAGAAATTCTTCATTAGCTGTCCGCGATATTTATTTTACCCGTTCATGCTGCCTTTATCTCATGGTAAGTTAATGAGGCAGGATTTAAAGAAGAACATCGATAGGGAATCATAATGTTTTTCTACACATATTTTTGCGAATAAAACGGAAATAGTTTTTATGAGAAGAATACTAATATTGTATCTGTATCTGATTTTTGTCCTAAGAACTGTAAGGAGTTGGTACATTTAGTAAATTACTCCATTTCCTTTTCTATTTCTGCGAACTACGTATCGGAATTTTATCGACTTGTTATTCTCAATGTTATAACTGCAGAAAGGTGTTTCGCAATTAAGCCCATATTCCAAAATAGAATTGAAATAAGTTGCAGTATGTCATCCAAAAATTAAGGAGCCAATTAAGTAAAGCCAGAGTGATGGATAGTTTATAACTCTTTATTTAATTTAATGATATGTTTTTTATATTTGCTACATATGAAAGTAACTACATTCTGATATAAATTTAATTTCAAATAAATATCTAGTATCTGACATAACCTGGAATTTTATGTAGTAAAAGAAGGCGATCGTTTATAGATATTCATTGAGAAGAGAATTCTACAAACTCTTTAGATAGTTTCGTGAATGACGAGCGAGGAAATAATAAATATCGTCAATTTCTTATCTTTGAAACTTCCCTAACGCTATGTCGCATTGTTCTCAGGAAAATTAGTATTGATCATCTAATAAAGTAAATAAATTTAAAATAAATTATATCAAATTAATATTAGTCCATTTTTGTAGCCGCTGTATTTTGGATGTTGTGAGAACGCAGATTCGGCTGAGGGACGTTTTAGGGGACGCTCGTGCATTTGTGTGCACCAATAATTTAATGGAAGAGTGTATTTAATTTTGGCGACCTTTAGGAAATAACATTCCGGCTAAAGAAGAATTCGGCAAAAGATTACGATTCCGGAATCGACTCTCTTCGTTAGCCAAGGTAGAACCGGCGCTAGGCTAACAGAATCCCCCCAAGAGTGGCGCCCGCCTGCTATGCAGACTCAGAATTCCCGCTTCCGCCGGCCCTGGGGGTGGCTATTCGTTCTTGTGATATACTTTAACAATTTAACATGAAATTTTCCTGTTGGACTCAACTGCAGCAATGTCAAGCATGATGCGTATGTTGAGTAGAATATAAATTACCAGAGAAAATATCTCTAGGAAGATCCATCATCACGCGAGAGACGAGGATTATTAATCAGAACCGCCAACATCATAAAATTCACAAAGAGCCGATAAAAGCTAACAGTATTCTTCGTTGCTCAATTGAGAACTCTGGTTGGGAATCTCGGCCAACGAGATATTTTCGTGCTGCATAAGAAGCGACCGAGACAAACGCGTTATCACCCGTCGCGAAAGATCGTTGAAAACGCAACAAACATCCGTCTGTATGTAGACTAAACGAGTGACTCGACACCATATGGTATAAAATGCGATCTTTAGAAGGGATTTGCGGGGAGAAATCAGAAGAAACTGGAAAAGAGCTCTCCCGGCTTAATATCTTCAGCACAATGTTTGGCCACTGCACCAAACTTGACGAAGGTATAAACAGATGCCCATTCCTTCTATCAACCTCGAGGATGCATCGCGATTGCCACTAAGGCGGCCACCTAAGAATTTACACCAACAATTCGACGTGTTAGATTCCGCCCCGAAATATTCCCAATAAACTGTGTTCCGGGTATTATTTTATCCGTCTTGATAAACCCTACCCAATGATATTATTAAAGCTGATGAGTGGTGTGCTACTTAGAGAGAGATCTCGTATAAAATTAATTGAACCAGAAAGTTATGTATAGATTTGAAACGTCTTTCATTTTATTAATTTTTGGAAAAATCAGGACCTGAAATATTTAGCTGTTAGGCTCACCGTGACCATATGGTTTTTCCTGTTGGAATCAAGAAATTCTTCCAATACGGAGAAGCTGATACATCCCGGAGCCCGGAGTTGTGGTGTGTCAACACGCTGTCACCATAACTACGGCTTTCTCTCGAAGAGCGTCTACATCACCATTCATGGAAATGTTTTTGTTTTAGCTGTCTTCCCATCGGGTGATCGTTCATTCCGTTACTTTCCAAACGAATTTTCAGGAGTAAAAACCGAAGAGCAGAATCAATTAATATTAAAGAGGAATCATTTTCATCTCCATATTCCTAAAGCAGAATCCTCAACTTCTACTAGTTAACCATCAGAAAAGTTGCCTCTAAATTAAGCAAACCAACTCGGGAAAGAGTTGAAAGACTAGTACCGCGGTGTCTGTGAATATGTGAAACATTATCGCGGAGGTTACTCGTGCACATTTGATTTTAGGCCAAGCGCAATCGCGGATAAAATCTCCATTTATCGTGAATCTCCTCCAGACGTCAATCCCGAAAGGCGAGCTCCATGCGCCCGAAATTCTCTAAACTTGTTACGGACAGATTTTGCATCATCCGGTGGGAGGAGGAGCCGGACGGTCGGGAGAGAGAAAGTAGGGAAAAGATATAAAAAAGGAGGGTCGAAGGTTGAAAAACAAACGAGTGTGGGAGTGCGAGATAAAGGATGTGCGAGAGAGCGGAATGGAGGGGAAAAAGGGCGACAGTGAGGCACGCGAGGAACTTTTAGATTAGACAGATCGAGTAAGGCCGAGGCTAGATTGAGAAGATTCTCTAATGTGAATTCATGAAGTTATACTGCGGATATAGAGGTACAATCAACAACGAGTAAAAAGATAAGGGAGATGATATTTTTCGGAGTTAACTTCGTTGCCTGTTTAAAAATAAGGCAAACGCAAAGATAAAACTACCGGTACCTGGAAAACTACCGGTTTCAAATTCGATGTAAACGTAAGATTAAAATAAATTTTCGCAACAAAGAATGGTAGTTCGAGGTAAAATTAATATTAAATTAATAGATATCTAATCGTATGATAGAATGTTTCGAGCTCACTGCGTCCACATAGAAATTTAACAATCTAGAGCTAAAATTCATTGCAAATGTAGCAAAGTGTGCGCTTACAAACCTACGTGATAAATATGCGGAACAAAATGAAGAAAGGAAAGAAAAAATGAATTTCCTTAGTAAAAGAATAAGAAAAGGCAACAGGGTTAGAAAGATTAATCTCGAAATTTTTAAATAGATAAGGCGTCGTAAGACTTTGGCCTGGAATTATCATTTATACTTTAAATGGACATTTTAACGTTCACTTTAAGGCTTGTTAAGAATTAAAGAGAAGAATATTGTTAATCTCCATGCTAATCCATCATATATATAGGAGATTGACAATTATCTTCTTTTTAACCAACCACAACCCATTATAATACTGGGACCTAAAGTGAACATTAATTAAAGTCTATTTTCCTACTTATAATTCCGAACTTTTGTCTTTTTTTGGAAAATAGTGCAACAAAAACGAAAGAGGAGGACAATAAATATTATAATGAAGAAAAGGAGAGAGGGGCAGAGGAGGTCGTAATGCAGAAGCCAAAGAAGTGGAAGAGAAGAAGAGAGGATACAGCAGCCGCTCGGTCAGCTGACCAAATTGGGATGGTCCTCCAACGCGACCTCTTCTCTTACAAACTGATTTTTTCAGAAGGAAATATCGATTCGAGCTGCGCGGAGTGGTAGTTATAGTAGCCTCGTTAAGGGCGTCGTTTATTTCATTTTTATCGAGCGACGTGACCTACTTCTACACTCATTGTCGGTGACTCTCGTCTCACGTACCTCTTTTTGCGAAAAGAGAAACAGCTTTAATACGAAAAAATACCTCGCGCACTCGCTTCTCTGGTATCAGGTGAGACGAGAATATGAAAATAAGACACGTCATGCGAGGGTGCGTCATTTAGGAGACATATGGTCTTTACGGATTTGCCTCAGTTTCAGGAGTTACTGTCTGGCGAAATACGTGGGCTGAATGACGCCGTCTGCAACTCCATACATTCACCTTGGCGTCCATTTGCATTGTGAGATACCTTTGATGCCAGAGTTTGCAGTGACCCGCTCCTTAATCGATCGATCAAACGATGGTACCGTTCGCCCCGCTACCGCTGGATAGTTTCCCGCGAGAGACATCAATTCCGCGCTCGCCGAGAAATTGAGGACACCGCACGTTTGTGTATACACAGTCATCGTTTGGAAAATATTTCCTCCACTGGTGCACACACAGAAGATAGAAAAAAATTGCATATAAATGCTTAACATTTGACTAATGGAACAATGTTTGTTTTGTTTCTGAAAGATGGAGTTGTGTTGTAGAAAGGGAAAATGCAAATAGGAAATTAAAATAAAAATAAGATAAACGAATACGGAAATAAACAGGTGAAAAATTATTTGTAACAGCGATTATAAGAACCTCCAACTTTCTCATTCAATTCTATAATTTTAATGAATTGATACAACTGTTTCTGTTATTTGAGACCTTTCTCCATCGAATGATATTTTTAGCGGCGGCGATTTATAATTAGGCGCAATGGGTACTAGTCGTCAATAAGACTGCAAAGAAGGTAGCAAATCGTTCTGGTATTAAGCTTCAAGCAAGCATTTTATATTTGTTGAGTGAGTCAAAATATTACATTTGTAGAGTATATTACATAACTTATATCACTATATAATTAATTAAGTATCCATAATTCAAACTAATTTGAAGAAATATATTTTATTGTAGTTCAAAACTCTTTCCTTATTCTTGCCGCAAAAATATTAGAATTTTCACTCATAATTCCTGCTAGGGCCCCCAATTTGATCTTCGAGCCTAGGGCCTCTGATAGTTTAAATCAGCCCCTGATTTTCAGATAATTATACAATCCGTAAAATGAATTGACAGCTATTGCTACAATAAAATACTTGGGCAAGAGCTGGTAAAATAAATATTTCCTAGATGAACTAGATACTTTTGATCAAAATTCGTAAATTGATTGAGAATTAGATAATAGAAGGAAGAAAGAAATTCCTATTCTTTTTATTGAAGAAATTGATACTTTTGACAAATTTTAGCATTTGCTTTGACTTTCTTTGTGTGGCTAAGAGGCCGATTTTTTCTCTCAGATATGCTTCTGTTTCATGTACATTATTATGATTTAGTCATAATTCGATGTCGAATACAAAAGTCTCCACAGAAATTCCAGGAAGAATTTAGGGAATTTCATCGATGCGCTAAAACGATTTCGTACGTCCGTTCCACCAATTAACGACGTCAAAGAAGATTGATGCTGTGATTTTTTTTCAAGTGAAAGTTGGCAAATTTTCCGATTGCTCATATTAATTGGCTGCTCTGAGTAATTATTCCTCGACTATTTTTCCGCATTTTCTTTCCAGGAACCATCTCAAACATACGTGTCTCCCCGAAATATTCTGCAATATTAGATAGTCACATATTACGAAAGCCTTACCTCTTAAAATCTATTTGCTTATCGAAGTCTCATATTCACCATCAATAATTCATCAAAGGATACCTTTCTTTTTTACACCGCTTTCACTGTGAATACATAAAAGTTATCCTTACACAACATTGTTCTCACCACGCACACTTCGAAGTTTCTGAGACTGTCACAATTATCGTTCCAAAAATTTCCAGATTAGTAAGTACGATTAAAAAGTTCTAAGATTCACGAGTGTTGTGAAATTAACTCTAATCAATGAATTTAGTCGAAAATATTTGACACACTTCGAAGAGAATGTGCATACTCTTAATAGGAACATGGCTTCCCTTTCACAATCGATGGAAAATAATATTTTATATTTTCAGCAATGAAGAATACGACGAAGTTTTTAAATAGTATTCATAACAAACTCACTACACTCAATTCGCAGAAATTATTTTGGTTGCATAATACGAGTACTTTCAGGCTGCTATTTCTTACCCCATCTTTTAGTTGAACATGATTTGGAATAGGTATGAAAATACATATGTCGATGTATTTCATTAATTAAATTGAAAAGCATAATTTAATCTAATATTTATAATGGTGAGCTACTTTTATGTGCAAACAATCACGAATGACCAATAACAGATTCCGCATATTGATAGTAAATTCTTATTTGATACCATTTATTTCGAAACATATACAGCTAAGGATTGCTGAGATGAAAAATCATAAAAATATAAATGTTAGCTAAATTAAGGAAACACATTACTTATTCCGATTAAGATAAACTCATTTCTAGGAATAACTCGGCCTGTCATTCCCTATTCGCTAACGACCGATTATCAGCTGCAGATGACAGACCAGACGATAGACTAAAACTGAATAATCTATTCCTAAACTCGCGTAGTGAGAGCAGCCAAACTTCTTTGACATGCTCATGCTTTCAGCGGTTCACTAAAATTGTGATATAACATATTGTCGTAACTTACGAACCATTTAACCATGGACCATTCATGATGAACCATCTTCAGTTGGAATTCACGAAGGAGACTGTCACTTTATAGAATCTTGATGATATCACGATAAATTGTTGAATTGTGGTTCAAAACCGTGTTTTACTCAACAATTTCTCGTGATATCTTCAGTTTCACTTTTATAGTGAGGATTTGAAGTTTGTCACAAAGAAATATATACGGCTTCTAAATATAGTCACAATGATTTACCAAAAAACATATCTATAATTATATATGATTTCCGAATGTTTCACCCATAATTAAATTCCGAAATGAACTTTTACAATAATTAAAGCTTGCTAAACATGTTGGTTGCACGGAATTAGAGTGTAAAATGAAGGCATGCGTGAACCTAATTCAGAAATATTTATAGACGTAGAATAATGCTGAATTATAGTGGCATTTCCAAAAGATTCTCCAACTCTCGGAGAAGCCGGGATTCCCTATCCTCTAGCTTACGCATCGACCGTTGATCGTTGCGAATCTTAAAGCGTGAAAAGGAGCTTTCGCCTTCTTCCGGCCTCTTCCCATTTCCTTCCACACGAATGAGAGGAAGAGCTATTTGTCTGATGAGTGGACGCAACCTTTTCCGTGACCTCAATAAAATCTAGCGCTTTGGTTCGCTGAAAAAGAACCGGTCCAATTTGCAAGAGCAGAAATAACGAAAAGGAAATGACTCACTCGTTTCACGTAAGAGAAAGATAAAATTTCCGATTTTGTTACCTACGTAGCGTGGGTTGGTATTTATTTTTCTACGCTGACATGGAGCATTGAAAACGTTCTGGCACGGGATGAACCTCATACAATCTGCGATGATATTATTCCGGATTAGGCAAAGATGTAGAGACAGAAGGAAGCGAAGAGAAACAGTTGGTACAGGTCACATAAGAACAAAGCCCTGTGGAAAATTTTCTTACGATTTTCGCTGGACTCCTGATGAAACAATTCCTCTCCATTTTTCGAGCTTCTTTCTTGAGAGAAGAAGAATTCATTTTCGAGTTTATAGGGATAAAACAAAGGAGGAAGAAGAAAGTTAAGAAATTGGAAGAAAGGTAGACCGACGCAATTATTATAAAAAAGAATAAACTACAAAAAGACAGGATTTTCTCGGTTTTCAATGGGTGCTAATTCATGACTGATAAATAAAAACACTTCAGTCTAAATGACAATGTATTTATAAAAATTATGAAATATCTCGTGGTAAAGTATATTTTATAATTTTTATAATCACATTGTCCTTTTTACTACTGTGGTTTTTTTGTTTATTGGAATAAACTACGATTATATAAATTATCATTCTGATTAAATACAAAAAAGCAAATCGCAGAACAAGTAATAAGATATTTTATAGTAAAAGTATGTATCATGAGGCTGGCTCATACAAATAGAGTATGAGCCAGCCTACCGAGTAAAACATTTAGAACAAAACCTTTCGTATTTGGGTACTTCGTGATTGTCGTTACAAGCAATTTTATATGATGCGAGCATGAAAATCGTTAAATATAGAAGTTATGAGTCAAAGCAAATGTTAATTTCTTAATTTTTTCTCTCGGTTCGAAAAATTCAGCATTGGATTGAGAATGAGGAAGGAGTAAAAGAAGAGAAAAAATGTGGCATTGATCCTTTAACACGAATGTCTTGTCTTAAGAACCATGTTCAAGCAAATTAACTAAGACCGGCCGTAGTCACGATTGCTAAAAAACAAGAAAGAACGGCCAAAGACGATGAATTGATCCAATTATTAATTAATCTTAAATAAAGTCATGCGATGGCTTTTACGATGCATTACATTGCTTCATTTATTTCATTGATTGTAATTCCATTGTGGCTGTAATTATCTGCACCAACTATCAGTTATATTTAATTAATAAATAATTAATTATAACTGTTCTTGTAAAATTGATTTTTTATAAATTTCCATTGCGTATATTTTGTGTATTTTTTCTTGTAACGACCTTTCGCTTCTTTTAGCAGTTACTATCGGTGGACATGGGCAGGTTTATCACACCCCCTTCCTAGTGGGTGTTTTCCTGTGGGTGGGTGGTGGGTGCTGTAATAATTCCCTCAGAAATTCTCCCTTGATAATATTTCTCTTAGTTTTGTATATCAACATTTTCCTTCTCATTTTTCTCTTCCACTATCTTAACTCTTTAAACACTGTATAGAATATGACAATGAGTTCTACGGAAGACGAGACTTATAGCCTCAATCTCAATAAAGACGTTTTATTATCATCCATATGTCAAGAATGGTGAACTCTTTCGGTAGAGTCAAAGAGACGTCCATCAACAACTTACTAAAATACAAAAACCTATATAATGGAATAAAATTAGCGGGAGATATGTCGGCGAGAGTATAGGTTAAGGATAAAAATAGATACTGCTTCTGAAATGTGAGGAGAAATGAGAAAGAATGCTGTTTGCGTCAAGTGCCAAAAAGCTGAGTTTGTCGCAATGTCTGCTTCTTTCTCCAAAATCGATCAAAAGGGAATTTGCGAAGGAAAGTGCGCGGATGAGTCATAAGAAAGGGAATTAAAGATAAATGCTGGTAGCAGAGATGAGGAAAGTGGAGGAAGTCCGTTTGGAGGGCACCGAAGGATTACTAAGCGATGAGTAAATGGTCTCGGGTGATGTGTTCCGTTCCCTTGACCCAGAGTCTCGGATATGTGATGTGCAGAGCAAAAGGGGAACACCGTCTAGGCTCTCTCTGTGTCACTCTAACGCATTTGCACCCACTAAGGCGTATTATTAATCACTTGTTTAACCTTTATCTCCACCATTGGCGCCTTGTTTAATTTTCCCGCTCTCATATGCATTTACAATCTTATTTTTATAATAAAATGATTAAAATTTTACGTGTGCTGATAGTCTTCCTTCTAAGGAAAGCAATGGAGACACCACTATACATTACGTAATTTTCAACAATGTACATAATAAGTACTTATGTTTTGAGGTTAAGATTAGTATGCTTATTCTTCATGAAGAAAGCAAAACTACCTCACTCCTTATCTTTCCAAGTAAGCCTCAATATTTTTCTAAAGCTTTTGGTGAACAATGGAGAAGGTCTTGAGGTACAAACCAGCCTTCAGCCTGAATATTGAACAGGAAGACATGGTTCATGAAACTGAAAAGGTAATTTGAAGTTCAAACTGTCTTTATTTAGCATCAAGTTATTAGAGACTAAAAGAAACATCATCGCTGATTCAAAATAATCACTTTTAGTTTAACTTGATTACTTAACCGCATACCCCAGAAACGAGGTACAAAAATTAATTAGCATAATGCAGGATATACTCATTCCAATAATTAAAAGTGAGCGGCTAAGGTGTCCAGAGACGGATGGAGCAAAACAGGAACATTTATTGCTTTGAGGATGAAGAGTCCGGGGTAATCGGGACATAACTGGGACAATGTTTGTGTTCAGTCCTTGTCAGTCATCAAGGGTAGAAAAATCAAAAGGAAATGAGTGAATATTATCCTAACATCTCAACAGAAGCGATATAAAATTGAAGAAATATCGGAAATAAAGGAAAGCACCGCTGAGAATGAATAGGCATAATAAATTAGCATAATATAAGGAATTCACGCATGCTAATAACGTCTAATGGAAATTTGTAAGTTAAATACAGTGATACCTCGGCTGACGATTTTTTCGCTATTTTTCGGACTCGGATATCGAATATGGATTCCGCTAACGAGTGTGTTACTGGATGCGCTCGGTCAGGCCATTCCAATATATTATCTTTTCTGTCTGTATGTGTGACAAATAAATGAGTTGACCATAAAAAGAGGGCACCAAAATAGGTTGTCTATGTTTAAGAAGGAAAGAAAGGAGACGACTCGGCCACGTTTCGGCCAACGAATGTGATTCCGGAACGAATTATGTTCGTTAGCCGAGGTATCATTTGATATGGAAAGTATTTATAACATACAGTAATAATTATAGTTCTTTGCCACATATTGTTAACGTCGGAGTTGTGTAAAATAAGTAAGAACGGTTTCAAACGATGCTCCACCTGCATAAAGGCAGGAAATACGTGTAACATGTTGTCTGAAACACAAAAGAAGAAAGTTCATTCAATTAAGAATATATAAAAGAGCGGGAGAAAAATATACAAATAAATCCCTTGGTGTTATTATATGTAGGCTAAAATCCCTCCTTTGTAAGACGAAATGAGTCACGCTAGCGCTCAAACTACTTTTATCGATCAACACGGTTCATTAATAAATAAGGCCTCGGTTGATCATTCGAAACTAAAAATGATTTTGCTGAGGATTCTAAAATAATCGGGACTTTATTCCCAAGAATCTTTTCCAGGTCAACGGGAAAGGTGATAAAAATCCGGTACAAATACCGGGAAATGGGGAGAGCTGGACATCTTATAATTTACAGAAAAAAAGAGACGGAGTTCGGTGTAGGACCAACGAAGAGGAAGTTCCCTTTCGATAGTAATCATTCGGAAAAGTGATGACGAAAGAAAAGGGGGGGAGTGTGGATGTGAGGTCAGCACGAAACGCAGAACAAACGGTTTTGTATTCCTTCATATCTTCTGCTGAGGTAGCTTTGCTTAGCGAGGAGGCGTCAAACAGTGGAGCTCTTTATTATTATTAATCTCGGTAGCACAAGCAGTTCGCGTACCACCAAACAAAGGAGGAGATGTGCATCGTTCGTCTTTTTTCGCTGATGCTAAAACGTCTCCGATGTCTCCATTTTCTCTTTAAACAGCTGATGGCTTACTTTGGCTAAGAAGATAAACCGTAACACGAGAGTGAGATGTTTATCAAGGCAAAAATAAAACTAAAATACATAACAAATATGCTGAAAAAATAACAGCAGACCAACAACTACGTAAGATCACGTAGGGTTTTTGTGGAACAACAAACAAAAGCGGCCTAAGGGTAAGAACTAAATGGAAGCAGGTTACCCGCTTGCTGGTAGTCGGCGCCGACATTTTCTTCAAAATCTACTCGTTGTCGAAGAAGTTTTGGCGTCTCAACTCGCTATTCAAAGATTCCAATAGTGTCAATTCCCATGTTATTACCCCACAACCTCTGATTTTGAGCCGAATTATGGGTAAATCGTGAGCGGATTCGTGATAATGCCTCGATTTCACTCGAAAAAAGTATCGTGGGCGAAAAAAACAGATAAAATAGGAGCGACCTCTTTCAGCGCCGATTACTAGCTCCAAAAAGAAGTATAGCAGTTAGCCGTCGACGACAAATTTAAACCAGCATCTTCTGAGGGAACTTTATCCATTTAAAAAAGTATCGGCGCCAACCATCAGCAAGCGAGAAACCTGCTTTATTTGCGTTCGTACCCGAAGGATACGCCTAAATGCGTTCATCACAAGTTAGGGTTGGAAGAAAGCGAAGGTGGTGCGAATAAGTCGACATAATAAGTCTTATAGCTCTAGTTGTTCATGAGGGACTTGAATCCCCTCCTTTAAGACACAACTATATTTCACAATGCGCGGAAAGGATAGTCTCTACCAGAATAAAAAGGAGAAAACGGTCTTTATGCCGCCAGCAGTATACATATGAAATGTTTCACGGGAAATTTAGAAGATTAAAGGAAAAGCGAAATACGATCGTACCTCGAAAAATCTAGTAAAAGCAATTTACATTATATCATTTAAGCATTACTTAGGTGTCAGATAAGTATTATTTATTATTGTAAGAATATAAAAATCCTGTAGGTATTGTGTGTATGTCATGCATTTATTGAAAATTTATTACGTAAATATTCTATGTATGTAGGTAAAAAAAACTGCTTGCAGCCTACCCGCAGTTTGTGAATAATGATAATAATAATAATATTTTGCCATTAGCGGTTTTGTTTGTGTCGCGAGGATATTTTGCCTGCAATGAAATTTCCAGGCTTGGGTGGAATGGGTTAGTGCAGTTACACAACAGGAGGCACTGCGATAGTGCGTGCGTTGCAATGTGACGCGTTCATCAAATTCTCTGCGTAAGCTAAGGGAATCGGCTAAACAGGAATTTCCACAGCTTCGAGTCTATTTGGCAAAGAAAATCGCTGACAGGTGGCTGACAGGATAACAGACACATCACTTCGCAATCGCGTCGAAATTGCCGTAGAAATAATGTTTACTATGGGAGTCACCTAAGCTAACCTGGACTTGTATAAATACGGACAATGAAATGAGCAATCTGATAAAATCACGATGGCACGGAAGAAGTCCATGGTCAATCGAGATAAGAAAGGTGAAATGGGCGGCAAACCAAGTGGGAAGTATGACTCACGGCTGCTTTTTATCTCCAAAATCGCCAAGGCGTGACTTCTTTCCGGTGATTTACTCTAACAATCGCCGCCTCTATACATTTGTTTAACACACAAAATCCCGCATCTTCGCGTATGAGCTTAAAATTTGCGACTTTTTAAAGTATCGATGAAAGGAAATGTGTAACATTTTTTGTTATTAAATCTACAAAAGAGGGACAGACTGGTAAGTGAAATCAAGAACTTTGCTGACAAATAGTTCAAATCAATAATCGACAAATCAGACGACCAGTTTCAGGGGCTGATATTAAGCAATTTTTGTTTCGTGTCATAGCCTTTAATGACCTTGAGGAGTAATTTAAATTGAAAAGTTTCTCATCTCCGAGAGTGATACAGCTGCTGTGAAGGATGAACGGCGTGATTCTGCAGTATCAGTTTCACAGGGGAAATTAATTGTGCAACTGTAAAGTTATAGGAAGTGACTGATATCTTAATAAGAATATTGATCATAGAAATGCAACGAAACTATACTGTTGCAACTGAGTTTTTTACTAATATAAATCCTAAATGTTTTCATTTCACTAATTGGCCGAAGTAGTTCCACCGTTTCTTTTATAATCGTCTAACACAAACGATTCGCCTGTTTCGGTAAGGAAGACCCTTAAAAGAAGATAAGAAATCCTGAAAAGAATGATGAATGAACCCATTAACGGCCAAGGTTATAAATAATGTGAAATTTATGAGAAATCCTGAGAAGAAAGGAAGAAAAAGGATCTTTTCTATTTAATTAAGTTCTCTGTCGTATGTGACTCCATCGTGCAAATCAAAGACTGTTTTCAACTAAATAATAATCAAAACTCCGTACAGAGAAATGTCAAGCAAATTTTGGCCATGGTATGAGTGAATAAGGACCATTTTAAAAGAATGAAATTGTTTACATCCCTGGGAGAACTTATCGGGTAGTCGATCCAAAGACTTACCCCTTCCTCACGAGGAACACTTCATCTACACTTTACTTTAGCGGTGAATTCAAATTCGGAGGAAATCATACACAACTAACCTGTTTCTGAATTCGTCCTAATGCTGAGTCTATCAAATAAACAGATGGAAAAGCAATTTCAAACGCGGAAGCAAGCGAATCACGTGATGGAGTTGATTTTGGTTTGTCGATTGATCGAATCAAACGGAAGTCATTTAGAAGAAGGAAGTGCCCTCTCTTCTTTGTACATCCTTCCTCTTCATTTAATCCACTTCCTTCCTTTGAAGACTTTATCATGGTATCATCTCGAGAGGGATCGAAAAATAGCTCTTCGGGTAATCTTTTTCGAGAGAAAAGCATTTTCCGATACACTATCTTCGACTAATTTTTCTTTATCTAAAAATTAGGACAGCGTGCTATAATCCTTGCGTGATACTGGAAATACTTTGAAAATTTATTTCATAACTTTAAAAGCGAAAAACGGATGGTTAAACTTCGACATTTTTAAGAATAGTCAGAGGCCTTCAGAATACGCGGCGTCTCTTCGATCACTCCCTTACCTATGATCACTTCCTTAGCTATGATCACTCCCTTAGCTATGATCCCTCCCTTACCTATAATCCCTCCCTTCGCTATGATCGCTCCAATCTCAAACATTCCCTAATTTCCTATTCGTAGCCTGTTGATCGGGGTCATCCGAGACGCTTTAGTGATACGATGAAGTGGATTGGCTGTATCGATTATGCTTCAGGACGAGGCCCCGTTGCATGAAAGGGACCACCACGCGCATAGTTCATCTATCATATTGGATAAATTGTTGCGATGGGACGATACCAAAGACCGATACTTTTAAATCATTCGGTAGGGGATTTTAGGATTAATAGTTGAAGCTTAGAGTTGAAGTGCAACTTTGGTTCTATGTAAAGATTACACAATCACGCTGTCTAGTAATTTTAAGTAAGTTTGTGATAAATTTAGCATTCATTTATTACTTTGATTGACATCTCTCTTTGTTTTTTCTTTAACGAATGCGCTGGGATTGATCGCAGGCGAGTCTGCCCAATTACAAGCATCTCGTCATTCAGTACATAAATAAATGAACGTTCGGATATTAATTCAAATAGGTTTATCTAAAGCAGAAAAATTTCCAAGGAACCATACCGCAGGTATGCACGATATTTCAGAAGGAGTATTTGGCGCTCCTGGGAAAACGACGAAATTAAACGACGAAACGGACAATTTTCCTGGTCTATCAGCAAAGTGGGTTAAGGTTAGATTCCCTCCCGGTTTATTCTCCTCCTTCATGACGTCACACAAAACTAAAGAAAGAGAAAAAACACGAGGAGCGAAATTGCAGCAGACGATGCATCGCCGCCGAGCGAAGGGCAACCGACCGAAAAGCGGCTTCCCTTCCTTTTGGATGGCGTCATCGCGAGAAGGGGCTCAGTGACGACCTACCTGGGCGGATTCTTACGTCACTTGTTACTAGGTGGAGTGGATTCCTTGACTAAGTGCGCGGGAAATGTCCGAGGAAGACTCCCTTCGCATCTTCCCTTCACTTGGCATCCGCTCAATATTCTTCGAAAACGCTCTTTTTCATTACCTCGACCTACGTGATCCGATATATACGCTGCGCAGATTGTTTACATGTCCGCGAGATTTTGTTTACTTCCGCGTGTTCGCAATTCGTCATTCTCGTTGATGAATCTCTCGCTGGTATTGATTAGGGTTTACTCATCGGCAACATCGTGAAACTTGAAAAAAAATATATACGATACGATACCGCCTTACTGTCCATACCGCACAGGTGACACAGAAAAAACATTAAGTATGACACAAATATTTGTGAAGCACATTCCAGTAAATTTGGTTCATCCATATATTTTTCTTTTCAAGCAATTACTGAAAATCTTCATCATAGTCGTAACTCAAATGAAGACATTCCTCATTTCTCAGAAATCAAGAGGATTCCCAATGTTTCCGAGTATTCAATTCAGCCGCGCAATCTGTCAACGTTTTATTTCACAACGCTCAATTTCTTAGAGTCAATAAATTGGTGCTAGGAGTCGTGGCTACGTCGGATTCATGTAATAAATTTCACTTCATCTACCTTCCGAATTTTGGATGTAATGAAATTGCGCTGACTATTTCGTTGTCACTCATACCATAGTATCGTAGCCCTTTTAAGAGATGGACCACCTATGTGTGCGAGAAGCTCTCCTCAGGCCGGGTCAAAAGGAGCTCTAATTTATTCATTTTCCTTTAATTCATTTCTGTATTTGTTATAACAGAAGAAGTGTAGTATTTATTCACAAAGAAAAGTAAATTAATCAAATATGATACACTAATGGCTTATTTAAAAGTATATGCTTCAATTAAAATACATTCTTCTTTACTACTAATACATGACTTAAATTAACATGCACAATCGCAGGAGAATATTTGTGATTCTTTAGAGAGACATTTCAATCCGCTGGCAGGTGAAACGCCATTATTTGCCGAAAAAATTGTTTCCTCGGTCTTTTTCAACCATATATTCATGAAAATCGAATAAAAAACTGAAGACGCTGTCAACCTCAACACGAAAATTGAAGTCAGCTAAAGTACGAGTAAAGTAAAACACTACGAAACCTAGAGCGGAGAGTAATACATTTCTAAAGCCATTACGTGAAATTCAAGAAGATTATGTGAGCTTTTAAAAGAGAATAAAACTTAAGACAAAATTATTAAAAATAAACCGTTGTAAAAATATAAATGCATGAATAAACAACGAACTTTAATTGAACGCGGCTATGCTTCGATTACGTGAACCACACGTCCATCTTTTCCTTTTAGCCAAATTTTCGAAGATTAGAGAACCTGCCAATATATTGTTTCATCATAAAATTTATTGGCATTAATATTTATTTTGACACTGAATGAACTACGTCGTATTTTTTTCAACCCAACTTCCACAAAATCTGTCAGAAAACTTCGATAAAAATTCGGCGTAGAATTTATTCCGAAATTGGGAATACGAGCGAATCCCATCTTCAATGATGGAATACACACGAAAATATTTTAAATAAACAACCATTGTAAATAAACAACGAATGTTACTTAATATTGGAGTGGCGGTGAGAAAGTTTTTTAGGTGCTCATCTTTCGCATCGAGTACACACATAGTTCTGTAAAGGTCGTCAACCTGAACTCGTCCATCTACTGACGGATAGCGCGTGAACCTCCTTACCCACGAATAGCAAACATTAAAAATTCAAATCAGATAGAGCGTAGAAGTGGCTAATACCTCATTGTTAAGCTTCGTTCGAGTGTTAAGACGCGTTTGGCACGCGTACCACAGCAGCCTCCGAGAGAAAATCCGCCCTGAGGAATTCCAGCGGAGAAAGTTCCAGACTCCTACAGCTCCGGAGGAACCTTTCCTGTCCCTCTGGCGGAATTCAGCGCCCACGGCGCTTCTGCAATTTTTCTTCTGAAGCTTGCAGCGATGCCCCGGAAAAAACGGCATTTTTCGACCCAATTTACTCACGTTTATTACGAATAGTTATTCCTTCCTCCTTCAGCGTCGGACTCATTCGAAGGTGAAAGCGATCATTTGCTGGTGACTCACTGTTTAAATCCGATTAAATTTTTAACATAGAGTGTAGCAAGTAATCTAGAAAATTGGCCCATTGTGGATAGAATGTTATGACTTTCGATAGAATTTGAAATTGTTCATTTAATTAATTGATTGGTGAATGTGGTGGAAAAATCCTTTCTACGCATATACAGGAGAGTTTCTATTATCCGAGTTCCGATTAACTGAGGTTCCCTATTATCCGAGGTACATACATACTTGCGCTCTTCTTCTTTTGTACATACCTACTTACATGTTTACCAGCACACAGTTTAAATTACTTTTGCTGTAACTAGCCCATGCCAGTTTTTACATCAAGATGATTTTTCATTTGTAAATACACTTCGCAATAACAAGTGTAAAAATAGGGCTTGCGAAGGTTATTTTATGGGACTAAAAACCAGTTTAAAATGAAGAATAATGTAATAAGTACCAATGGAATCTAAAGTATTAACGAAAACTACGTTTGAAACTGTCCATCATTCTTTAAGTGAAGCTTTCCGTCGTTGAGGTTTTTTGGTTGAAATAAGGTAATTCGATCGGATATCAAGTAATAGATGTACTTGTTGTACTAGTGTCCATTAGGAAGTAAAGAATGTAAATATAATAAAAGAAAATACTACCAAACAGCGGTTACATGGGCGGGTACGTATTGCAGGGATCCTTATACTATAATATAATTATTGCAGCGAAACTAAGGACCATTCACACGAACCCCGTTGCACTTTCCATTACTCTACTACCACTATCACCACAAAAAGTTTCATCAAAATCCCCGGAAAAAAGTGAGAGCCTCTCCTTGTAAGACAAGGCATGAAAATAGCGCGTTTAATTCATAATTTTTGTATGCAAGACGACTCCAGACGCAAGAATTTTCGTTTATATCTGAGGTGACCACATTACTCGGATATTCGCGACTACCGTATTTTGTGATCATGTTTCTCGATATACACGGAGAGAATTTCTCTACAAAATTAAGGCTTCCGTTTATGTGATGTGAATGCTAAAATGCATTTTTAAAGGCGAATAACAAGTAACATGATCCGTTACCTGATTTCATCTAGAAGAGAGATCTGTAATTGACCGTTACATCATGCTTTCCATTTTTCCCCTCTTTAGCTGCAGTCTCTCAGTGCGTGCGGATTACCTCAGTGATTCACTGCAATCTGCCGCAATCTCATCCTTTGATTCCACTACTTCCTCCCACTCAAAGATCTGCTTCAGCGTTTACCCTTGAGGCCCTTAATTAGCAAACAGTTTTTCTTTTCTTAGTTCAATGAAAACGAAATCTGACTCCGTCAGTAGAAAATAAATTTTCCACCGAAAAACTTCCACAAAAATATTTTCTGTAAACGGAATCATAATTTGTTTTCATTGAAATAAAAGTGAATAATTTCCACCAAATATAACCAGAATTAATTAATTTAATAGTTTTTCGCTTAATTATCGCAAAAATCTTATTTACCCCCTCTAAAAAAATGTTCATGCTTTACTTATCTCATAAAAACTCTGCCCATTTCTGCCGCTGAACAAAAACATGATTTTTCGCTAATTTTGGGATCAAGATGAAAATTCGAGGCAAAATTCAGTTTTCGACCTTCCGAGCAGCTTCTATAACGGGAGCCCTAGACAAGCGTCATTTTGGCGGAGCCCTCAATTTAAGAGTATTTGATTCTAACCTTCTTTGGAATCCGCCATTAATTTGAAATCATTCATTCATTGCTTCCCCATTATATCCTAAAGGCATTGAAAAGTGAAAGTTATTACACAGGCGATTACCCCTCGGCACTGCTGCCATTAATCGGAATAAACTCCACAACAGTCTGAAACATGCAAGGGATATCCTGGATAGTTAATCAGTACATACAAGCAGAGAGACATAAAGACACTTAAGCCGGATGTCGTAGCCCGATTTACAGTTTCCGCGATATCGAATAACTGATTGTTATTGTTGATTATAAGACACGAAATTTTGCACAAGCAAATCCGTTCAAAGAGGCGATGGTTCCTTTCCAGAAATAGCATTCGGCGCTTTCCAAGTACTTGTACATTGTACAGAATGCACAATACTTACTTGGTAGATACTAGGTACCTTGACACCGAGCCTACTTTCATTATATTTCGCTAATACTAAAAATAAAATTGTTAGAAGAATACTCGTTAATATTCCGTACATCATTAAAACTTTCCAATATGAATAATATGAAACCGTTTATTATAACCTACTTATAAGTAGAACTTGCATTTTAGTCTCGCTATTGAAATTTTAAATTCACGATATATTCCAATAAAAGTAGAGAAAATAAACCTTAACGTAAACACTTTTTCGGATAACAAACCATCACTGCCCTTCGTATTCAGAGAAAACTTTTCGACTTTCTTCTGGTAAAAGATATCAAAAACACGAGTACAGTATCTGAACTGAAAAGTAGAGAATGCCAATCAATGAAGAGCTAAATAAAATGTGTTATGATGGGCCAATCAAAAAATACAGCAAACTTACGATGATTATCACAGATACCAATCTATGACAGGTAAACTAATAATTAAACCATATTATTTTGGCCGCAGTGGTGGACTAATTAGCGTGCTAGCTCTCCAAACACAAGGTCCCGGGTTCGAGTCTCGGATAGTAGGATATTTCCTGTTAGACAATGGTTGTTTGTGACTGTAAATAATAATAATTATGTATTATTAAAATGGATGTAATTGGGGTCTTCCTCTTCCCACTGAAGAAATTATCATTACTCTTATTCCTGTAGAATATGAAAGCAAAATAAATATCGATAACAACAATCTTATATCGTCTACTTTTTCAAGCATTGAAAATGTTTTTGCTTCCCAAATTGGTTTAATTGCACTGCACTCGAGCTATACTTCGTAAAACATAAATATAAAGAGAGTATACCTTTTTTTGATATCAATCAAGCGAAAGAACCATCAACTGGAACAGAATTAAAGGATTAACTAAAGGAAGGAATCTAAGTGACAATTTTAGTAAGGTAATTCGCCCTTCTAGCTTTCTGTCTTAACTCAAACTTCCGATAAAAAATGCTACTCGTTTATCGCTGAAATGAAGATTACTCTTACGCAATGAATAAAAAACAATGTGAGAAAAGCTCGAGAGCTTTTCTCTCGCATATGACTACTTTCTCTTTTTCAGGAAGTGGCGTTAGAAACTAAGACGTTCGGTAAGTTTGGGAGAAAATGATCCTGTAATATTTATGGATTGCATCAATCAAAGGAGTCATCAGAGGAAGATTGTATCCTTCAAATTATGGTAAAGGATATTAGTAACTCCAGATAAGTCCTTTGAAATGTGGTATCTTGAGATTTAGGCAACGAGTCGAGGAAACTTTCACCAGGGATGAAAATTCTTTGTCGTTGACACGGTGTCTATTGTTATTCTTCTGAGGAAAACTGATGAATGGCACACATTTTCCAATAATTTAATTTGAAGTTCCATACTCCGTCAGCGGGTCGGATAAAAGAATGATAATCCGAAGGAAATCCTAGGGAACTCTTATGTTAGAGATGAATCTCGGAGGAAGCGCGACGAATCTCTGCCTTCGGAATAAGTTTTGGGTACTTTTCAAATAAGATGTAAACATTCCATTGAAATAATATTCCGCGCGATACCACTCCAAGCCACGGAAAGGTGTCTTAAGTTAGTGTGTTTGTTTTTGATGAGAAAATGTTAGTGATTGCGAGTGCAGTAAACATCTCGATTATTCGGGGGAAATCACTCTGGATTGCAGGCTATCAGTGGTCCGCCAAGATATACGTGTTGCAGTTTAAAAGAACAAAGACCATCAACAATGTGATGTGTCGCGCATTTCGCCACCAATGATAACTTCCTCAGGGGCCAGAGCTGAATCGACTGCTTTTTACTCTTCTCTGATCCACGAGGAAGCTATAATTGCTGGCGAAATGCTCGTAGGACGGAATCACATTGTTGGTGGTCTCTGAAGTTCTTTTAAACTGTAACAAACTGAACCATCAGCGGCAACTTTTGTTCTAAGATATTCATGTGTCCATTTGCGAGTAATGCTTTTGTCAAGGAAAACCGGCAATCGAACGTTTTTTTATAAATGAAGTAGTCTGAATATAAACCAGCATTTCCACTTCATCAGATTTTTTACGCTTGATATCACTGAAGCTGATTACTAGTCATTTTATTTTATTTTATCAGCGTATTTCATATCTCACATAATTTATACACTGTAAACCCAAAAATGTGGTAGGTGAAAGTTTTTATATTCCTAAGATATACACTGATTTGGAATAAAATTACTCATAAAGGAACAATCGCAATAGCGTGAAACTAAGCACTTATACAGTGCATGTTACATGTTATGTAGATGTAACATACCCTATATAGATTATCATTAAGAAGCAATTACAAAATCAGGCCGAAACATTTATTAATTAAATCATTATAATTACTTCTAGGTATGCCTCAGGGTTGTCAATGCTTGTTGGATCACCAATGGTCGCTGGTGTAATGGTGGAAGGTGCTATAGCATATGACTTCTTTTAGTGCTGATCCAGGGAACAATTACAGCCCTTAGGCATACCTAGAAATATATGTTGAGGAAGCCCTGGAACCACATGTCCTTCCCTTCCTGGCGCTGCACCTAAACCCCATATTCCAGCAAGATGATGCTTGTCCATACACATTGCGAGTGTCGCTCAACTGCCTTCGTGATTTCAACATGCACCCTTGGATGGTAAGGTCTCCAGACCTGTCACCCATAGAACATTTTTGGAACCAGATGGGGAGACAACTATGGCCAGCATCAACTACACAGGATTTGGAGTGCAAATTGCAGCAGCTATGGCTCGGTCTTCTTCAAGAAAACATTAGACGTCTCTATGTCTCCATTCCCACTCTTATAGCCGCACACATTCATTCTAGGGCTGATTGGAGAATAATTATTTAATAATAATGAGTTAATCAATGGATGTTTAGGTCTAATTTTATAATCATTTCTTAATAGCAGAATTTCGAAATTGTCTCTCACTTATCGAATGATCCTGGGGATTTCATAACTCTGTCGGAATATTTTAGAGCCTGCTCTGTGTACAAAATAGTATATATAATTATATATAATTTATGTATATATAATACAAAAATTATAATATGTTGCCCCTCTTTCAAACAGGTAAATGAGCAACTTTACGGCAAAATAGCAATACAAAATTTGTTATAGTCCTGAATTTCTAGTTATAATCTGGAATTTGCTCTCAGTAAATAACATTCTACCATACTGAAAATAAGGAAAATCCGATGGTCCTGAGATATATATCGAATTGTATGTATGTACGACCGCAGCAGTTGCTAAGGGAAACAGTATTCGCTCGAGGACAGAGATAATAGAAGGTCATTTGTACATACTTTCAGCCATTCCCGTTCCTTACAGATCGCTGTGTGACAGCCATTCTTCGATAAGCTGAGGAAAGCGTTTTTCCGCGGAACGCTAACTCAAATATGAACTCATTTCATAATTCACAATTCTTTTCTCTGCTCACGAAAGCAAGCGCGTCCAAAACGAGCTAGCTGAATTACTCTTTTGTTTGCGTCGGTAAACTACGACGATAATTACGGAAATAAGAAAAACATACAGAAATAACCTTGAATCGGTTAAAAATTTTCAATTTGCTCAAATAAAAGATGTAGTAGGAGCGATTCTGTTCTCATAGGTTGAACCTTGAGGGTTCTCCAGGTTGTTTGCCGATGGAAGTTTGTTGAGTGATAAGACCTTCTGCGTTTATTCTCAGACTCGGAAGATACAATAATTTAATTTTCCTGAACGCTGAATGCGGCTTTTACGAATCCTTTACGACGCACCTTAAATAATGAGAAATTTCGACGGCGGTATGCGGATAATCACTGCATTTTCACAACGCAACAGCCGAATTTCGGTGGTAATGTTGATTCACTTAATATATACCTAAAAATGACAAGATTTTCAATTTAAGCTGCTTTGCCGTATGCTAAAGAATAAGAGTTGGTTTTCTCACAATCATCATTCAATGCTTATACCTGCAAAATAAATCGAATGAATCTTTTACGTTGGGTCTTCCCTTGAACAGAAAAATGCCACGGACTTCTTACGTATGCTGCTCTCTTTATTTATGCGATATATTCATGAATATCGAATCTGTTTCTTCGTGTTTATCACAATCGTCTTTATCTGTGTGCTGGAAAATGTAGACCTGCCAAAGCTTCTTCTCAAATTGCCCCAATAAAAACATTTTCTTCTCATGTAGTTCACAAGAGCTTCATAGTATCCCTTCCGAAAATGTAATCTTATGCTGATTGTTAGTGACATGAGTGCTATTTTTCTCAATATTACCTTGCGCCAGAATTGGCAGATACTAATGTAATAGATGGTTATCTCAAATCTCATTGCGTTTCAAAATTCACAGTAAATAAATGAAAGATGCACAGGAACAGGGCTCTTGATGCAAAATGAGTGAATAATGTAGCTCTGGATTTTGAAACCAAGGGAATTCGGTATGGACAGAAGGCTTTAATTAACCGGAAATACGCGGATAATTGACCAAAATGTTATGAATAACGTTAAAAATAGTAAATTTTCATTTCATAAACATAAGTACAGCGACAACCGTACTCTTTATTCAAAACAAAATATTACCTCGGATTGAAAAATTTAACTTCTTACAGTTATGTTTCATTTGCTGCAGCGATTCTGTCCCACAAATTCACTTCGATGTGAATTAAAAAGTAATAAGTTTGGCTATTTAATAAGCAATGAGCGCTCTTATTGGTCAAAGTGTCTTGGAAGGAGCATAATTCTTTTATCAATGACTCTCCATGCCGTGTCACGTTGAATTAATTCATGTATCTCGAAGTTTTTCCCTAAAAGTTTTGGTAGAAGATAATAGAATACTTGAATATTAGTACCCATGCAGGGATCATAGTCGGTTGCATAAGTGAGTAGTAGATTAGTATTAGCTCCCAGGAAGAGTAAGAAGGTGCCAAAAACGGAACAAGGTGGGTGTGCTAATAATAGTCTTCCAAGATTGGACTGTCACTTTCTCCGAAGAGAAACCACAGCTTACTATCATCAATTCTTACGCGTGTCAACTCGTGTCTTTCAGGTAAATACATCAGCGTCTTCTACGACATTAAAGAAATTATATGAAGCGGTAGTTTCAAGTCTAAAGTTTATTCTACGCAACGAAAACAGAGCGTAAACACAGAGAAATATGGAATCAAAACTATGAACTGAGGAAGAATTTTACGTCTTTCCTTTCGAGTTATAAATAACTATTAAAGTTTGAAACTTATTTCAAAACTTTTGGTTTTTATCTTCAAAAGGTGTGACTCAGCGGTCGAAAAGATTTGTAAATTAGGCTTAAAACATCAAAAACAAAAATAAATCAATCTTTAGTTTGGCCATGCGGTCTAATCAATCTTGGATTTAATTCTGGGACAATGTCATACAATTCATTCATAATTCATGTACTGATGTTCATAATGTTTAGTGTGCATAATTCATGTACTAGTAATTCATGACAATTGAACTATTATTAATGCATTTTGCCTTTCACTCAGCAATAGGTAACGGTAGAATAAACTGTTTATCAACTACTTTTTGTAAGGATGACATTAACTGAATATATCGCATGGATATTAATTTTAATCCCAGTAATGTTGCCGATCTCCATAGCAAAAATAAATTCTCTGAAAGAGAATAAGGTAAATTTGACTAACATTAATTTTAACATAATTAAATCAGGAATTACCGTTCCGAAGAGAGATTCGGCAGATCATAACGGAATAATTAGGAATACTCTTTGGATACTTAGGAAAATATATTGTTTGAAATTGCTTGATAAAAATTAGCACTGCGCATGAATCTCATCAAATAATTAAATATCCGCCTCATGAATTTTAAGAGAGTCTTCTAATCAGGCTTTCAAAAATGAAACGACTGTAATAAGGCTCTGCATATTGAAAAAAATCGTGAAATGAGAGAAGTTAAATACAGCTAAATATAGTTTCAGTATGCGCTTTTAACAGTAAATTCTTTCTTCTCTATGAGTGACCTTTATCCCTAATGTGCTGATTGCAATGTAAACGCTTCATATATTTGAAAAGAACATGAATTTTTTTCTATTTAACGATACCTCTTAAGTGCAAAAAGGAGGAACTTGAAACGGTCATCCCCTTTCCTTCATTTCAGCTAGTATTTCTACAGCTCATGATGAATCTACACCCTTCACCCTATTGATTATCTTTTAAGAAATCACTAAGATAATTAATCCACTCACATTTTGTTGCTATATAAGCTGCTTGTCCTTTTCTGCTTACCTTTGCAGCCTTTCTCTCTGCAAACCAAAGTTTGTTGGAACCATTAATGAATCCATCGGAAAAGTAAACGCTAGTATTTTCTATATATGTAATTTCAATGAAGGAGATAACTACTACAAGATATTTTGAAAGATGTCTGCGACTAATCAATTGAATGAAAACTTAAAAACGAAGATCTCTCCCCTGCCCTCCACCCCTTTGCCTCAATGAGTTGCGGAATCTTCGCGCTTTCCAAATACCTCATCTGCAATATTTGAAGTTTCTATTTACGGTTTAATTAGTTTTTGTCGGCGCCAAGTTCTTCAAAACGCAACGGCTAGAATTCACCAAATCATTCTCTTGTACGGACAACGTATTGAGCATGCGTAAATATTGAGTGCGTGGCGTTGGATCCATAGCACAAATAAGGGAATATCTCTGAAATAATTTACTTAGAATCCATTTATTTAAATTATAACCCAATAACAACACTATTAAACTATGTACAATCAAGAACGATCTTTCTCACAAATGTACAGAAGTATCTCCAAGAAATTGTCAACTTCGATGACATTTTTAAGAAATAATCTGTGGAGCAAATTTATGACGCACATTAAAGCAGTCATGCCAAATACTTCCCGTCAACGAAATTGTAATAGTTAACAAAAAGTACAATTTTTCTGAGGCATAGATTCTGTATAGTGCGGGCATTTCTTAATCTTTGCTTAATTTTCGCGATAAAGACGCTAATGAACAAACCTACTAGGGATTAACAAATGAATCCCCTTAAAAGTGGACGTAATTGCAACATTATGATTTTCTAGACTTATCCGATGTTTAGAACAAGCGTGTTTCTCCGTACAATTAGAAGTTGAGACATTGGCCTACATTACAAATCACCATTTTGAAACAGGCTTTCCCGAAAAAACAGTCTAGTTAACAACTTTCTCCTATTATTTGTCTACCATCTCACTTTTAAGGGCGAAACTTGCTGTTTCTAAACAGTAGGCGTGTTTGGCCAAACGGATTTCTGGCAAGAGTTTTTTCTTGGAACCAAATAAATATTTACTTCACTTGTGTCTATCCTCTCTAATTCCCGTTTCTTAGCATAGATCAAGCCGTCTCGACAATTCACCAAAAGATTCCGTAAGTTTGCCACGACGAGTTCGTCAACCGCGGCAATGTGTGTTTACGCTGACGTACTCCGCGACTGCATCATAGGAATCCTTGCGTAGGAAATACATTGCTTGCGAATTTAATTGAATAAATTTCAGAATTTGACTTTCGAAATACATAAACTCACAATTGTTCAAATTTATAGCCACAATGAAAGCTATAATCCGAACTTCAAAAGAATCAAAAAACGCAGCAGATATTTACCTGGTTTACCACGTAAATGAATTTTCGACGGAAAATGAAATTAAAATCTTCCAAGGAAAATAGGGTATAGGAAATTTAATAACAGTTTTGTTTAAGTTCAGTTTAGTTTAGCTAGTTCGACTAAAATTAAAATCTTCATCGAATTATCCCTGATAAGATAAAATTTTTGAAAGACACTGAGGCTTGGTATTATAATGTATTACTACGAAGGAGTTTAACTAATCTTCAATTTAGGGCCGGGTATTATAACTTTTACACCATAAAGTGAAGGTTATACTTGATCTCCATGCTAAACCATGATATCTACAGGAAATCAAATATAATGTTAGCTTTAGCTCTAGCAAAATGAATATTAATTAAACTTCATGCTAACTTTACGTTGTAATATCAGGCAGAAATATTCCACTAGGAAAATAACGCTATTTACATGGAAAATAGAATTTATTTACAAATTTAGGATACATCAATGAATAGTGATTGACACGAATGTAAAGTTTTACTTGTAACTAAACAATTTCGCCATGCATAAAGTCAGCAATTGTGTACTGGAAGACAAACTGTCAATGCCCGACTAAAACTCTTAATATTGTTCGCTCGTTGCCTCCTCATATTCCAAAATTGCTCGAGGGAATTATAACGCGGCCGAACACTCCGGCGGCTGTGGGATCGCACTTCATTCACGGAGCCTCTTCGAGAGCCGCAAAATGACACTCAAGTCACGTGCCGCTAATGCAAAGACGGGCACAGTTTTCATCCGTATAAGTCGATCTCATAACGGGAACGCCAATTGAATATTAAAATCGCCTTCGTCTTTGTTGGCGCCGTGGGCGTTTCATAATGGGTGGCGCGTTCTTCTCGCAGATCCTCTTAAACAGTGTCAAGATGTGGATGCACGCATAAAGTTTCGACTCCCATTAATGAGAATGGGAATGTGGTGGTCGGAAAGAGAGAAGCGTGGAAGATTTAAAAGGTTTACATGAAGGGATACCGAAAAGAGGAAAACTTAGAATCCAAGTGGCAGATGCCATTTTCCGCCTTTTGCGATTTAGAAATGGAAAGAAATCTCTCGCTGGGAGACAGTGCGACGCCGCGAGATGAAGAATCGTCGTGAAGAAACGAGGATCTCTCGCCCCGAGTTGTGAAATCCTCGGAGAGGTCACGCGTGATTGCAGTTAGCGCTCGAAGGGGCGCCGTTTGTGGCCGACGTTTCCCACCTCTATTGCTTTCATTACTCCGGCAACTCTTTTGTTTACATACGCTATTGACGTAAATTTACGCGTGAGCTGTGCCTCGAGCGAGAGATTTCAAAGTGATAAGCGAAAATGAATGGGAAACGATAAAGGAAGAATTTCACAATGCTGAGGATCTGTTACATCGCTGTTAAAGGAACGATTTTGTTTCTAATTCGAAAATATTTGTTGTAAAGGTGCAGCTTTCTTTCGTTTTCGAACGATAATTTACTACGAAATTATTTGAGCGAAGAAGGGATGTCGTCTATCGAAGATCTCTCAAAATAACACAAATCGTTTCGAACGCTTCCGTTGAGTTTTCAAAATTAATAACAAATTCAAACTTCAACGCATCTTCTAAGATTCCAGTTAAAATTGAAGGAACATTTATATTTCAGCAAATACAATTAACATATTTTTCCGGTATATTATTCGAAACAACAAAAATACCGAAGGTGATTCTGCAAAAAGGGATTAAAACTAATTAATTTGAGCTCGATAAAAGAAAAGAATACCAGTGATTTATTTATCTTGAAGTGACACGATGAAGATGCTAACATTTTCAACATAGATTTTCAAAATTACAAAACTTTTTTTACAGTTATATTTCATAAGAATTGTACTCGAATCTTGCTGGGGAAATTAGATGTAATGGTATAATTAATTAGAAAATATTTCAGAGTAAAAATAAAACTTTTAAGAAGCGAGCTTTATATCAAAAGAATTGACGGTTTAACTTGAAAAGATTTTTAAAGGATTTTGCATTTTTCGGCAATTCAAGCCTTCTGTTCTTTGAATCATTCCTCCTACAGTGAACGGTATCAATCATATCAATGCTACCCATATGTCATACTGCAATAATATATTTATTAAAGTAATGACTAATATCATAACAATAATAATAAGCTTGCAAGTAAATTGGAGAATATAAAGAAAGGCTAATTTCATATTGAAATCGGGGAGTAGTTTTAGAAGTATAAAGAATATATCCACTTTGAATGAGACCGAGTGTAAACAAATGTAGTTATAGTGAACGAAGAAAGAGATATGGACATACATTATTGGAGGCCCCCATTGAGTAATAAATAAGAGCTGTATAAAGTTAAAGAACCCACTAAAAAGAATTTTATCGTTATCATTCCTATACCTCCCAAAGCCATTCCTATATCCCCCAAACAATAAGATCCTTTGAACTCTCCAATCGGTTTGATTTACCGTTATCAATATACTTCAATAAAATTATCAAACACAATCGACAGGACCTATTTTAACACACTGGGAAATATTTCTCCTTAATTGTAACTCTTCTGATCGACAATACTGGGTTAAATGAAGTAAGTTGTATGTTGAAATGTATGTATGTACTTGTATTCGTTAAATGAGTCAACTTGAAAACTTTCATTTACAATGTCTTTCNTCATCAAATTTATTAGAGAGACACAACTAATGAGAATGATATAATTAATGAAACAGAAACACCTCTATATCTATGTCTCTCAAATAATACATTTATAACTTTAAATAATAGTCTAGACTGATAAAGAAAGATACGCATGACACGCGGTGCAAATAACCTTAGCCGTTGACGCACCCTTAAAATCAAATACTACTACTACTACTACGAAACTAGCGATTTTCGGTTAACTATAAGTGCTTTCACACAACAATCAGCTACATTGTTTTCGGCCCGCAAGGCCTTTACAAGAATAAATGCATCCCGAATGGATTTAAAGCCTAGACGCTCCTCATTAAAAATCTTGTGTGTATCATACCAATTTCCCCATTTTTTCGCGGAATATCTATGGATTTCGACGGCACAACAACAGCGTCCCCATGCATTCCCCATTTACAATTCCGCATTATTAACTTCTAAGAGAACGTAGTAAGAGGTATGTTTCCAGTAATCATTCAGGCAAGTAAATGCTTTCCGTTTAAGAGTTTGCGCTACATTAAGGGAGACTATGGAATTCATCGTTTTCACATTAGCATTCCTCTGACCGCCCCTCAGGTTAAGCTAACACGTGTATTTTACAAAATTAGTTCCAAACTGATAACCACCAAAATGAGAAAATCCATCGTTAATCGTCTGTGCAAAAGAATAGAGACAGACGCCAAGTCTCTATCTTATCACTTGAAAATAACCGTCAATTTCGTCTGTCCGCCGATTTTACTTTCACCTTTGGCTGCAGAAATATTCATCCAGTTCAGGTTACCTGATATCGAGGACAAAAATGATTGTTTAAGGTAACATTTTCTGTCCGTAAATAATTTAGCCATTAAAGTTAATTGGAACCTCATCCCTCATGACATTAGTTACCAAGAGCAATAAAAGAAGAATGAGGTAGGCAGGGTGTAGTTGTTGTGAGGTAGTTTGCCCTTGCTTTTTACTACTGAGCAAGAATGTTATAAGCAGAATAGATGCACGTCAGTGAAGTACAATGACTATACGACTTTTCGTAGCCTTCCACGAGAAGAGACCTTAATCAATGCCATCATTATTCAGCATAAGTCATACCTAAGTTGTTTCCATATCATCAGAGCCATGAGCAAGACTGAGGGAAAAGTGAACGAAAGATATATTTTTCTCTATCCTACACCAAAGGAAAAATGAAATAATTCCATTTATCAAGACATGGCAGCAGAACATAAATTATACGTTTTCAGTACGCTACTGCAACCCATTCACGCACGTAATATATCAATCAATGAATACTTTGCCGGAAGTGGAGTCAAAATGCTTGTGGATACATGTCTGTGTGCACTTACGTACCCAGAAAACCGCTAATCGAAAGGTAGCATATATAAGAAGCAAAGCATATCTTAAACACTTAAAGAATATTTCATAAAACTATTTCGAAAAATAGCTGCAAGATATCAGTGTAACTTCAGAACATATCGTCCGAACGCTATGACTGTAAGAAATCACTTAATTTTTTCATTTCATATTATTGCCATTCTTCATCTACGTTCTATAACCTCACACTATTGGATCTTTATATGAATTAATCGTAATTCTAGAGGTGGGACCAAAATTTTTATTGATTCCAATACAAGTCTCGATGCCTCTCTAAAATTCCTAATCCGATACGAATCCAGATTCCGATTAATACTATAGTTATAATTCATTAATTTGATTACACTGTTAATTTTCGAAACAAATACTTAATGAACAAATAACATATATCAGTAAAACTTTCAATAGAATAATTATAAAAAGCATTAAANTTATTAACATTATTTTAAGTGTGACTTATCGAAATATACCCATCGAATAACCATCTCACATAAATAAGCCAAAATAAACGCGAATGCGAAGAATGATTGCAGTGGATTGGTTTGATTGCAATGATTGGTGGTCATTTATCAACTGCTTTTGGAGGGACATTAAGAGATGCGGTCACGTTTGACTCCAGAAAAATTATGATGAGATACAGCGCTAAGTATTAACGAAAATGTTTTATTGTCAGAGGAATGAAATTTTAAGATATAATTTCCATTTTGTTCTAACCTGAATCAACCATTATCCCGGATGCGTTTTTCTTACCTTTGCTCCTTAAGATTTTTCTTCATTGTTTTCCTCTTTACTGAATGCCGCCAAGAGCAAAACGTACTAGATAAGGAAAATCCGAAATAGCTCGTAAATAGTACCAAAAAGCATCAATAATGCATAAATATTTCAATATCGGTGATTGAATTATATATAATATCCTTCTTAGTTCATCCGACGAGTCAATCTAAAGGTAGGTTCTAAATAGTAGTTTATCTTGTATTTTGTTACCACCGGACTAGTTGTCCATTTGTAACATTTGTACTTATAATAATAATAACATTTAAGATCACTTACCGGCCAACTTTCACAAGTAAAAAAGAAGATAAGATGAAAGAAGGGCCTAAAAAGCGTCGACGTGGTAGAGTATTCCTTTCGAAGTAATGGAGGAATGAATAAAAATTAATTTTATTCATATTACTCGGAATAGAATTGATTATTGAACAGTAATCCTAGAGTACTTTTAAACCTCTGTTCCTAGCGGGTCAAACATGCACCTTCACATTTTTGCCTTTTGACGAAAATTAGAATTTTAATCTACATTGCTAAAGAAGCAAACGGTAAATAAAGATTAAAAATTTGTGTAACACTCACTGTATTTACAATGACACATGTATCCTGCTAGCGAAATTGTTTTGTATTGCAAGGGGAAATTACTTTAAAATTACAACAATGTACTAAGGTACCCGCTTCATTATCCGTAAATTGGAAGAGCACATGAAATAAATTAACTCTAGAGCCACGGTCGGGGGATAATTGTACATTACGTAATTATTCGATGGTGAAGGTTCACAAAATGGCGAGGAAGCGCCTGAAGGAACATTTGTGACAGCGATAGGTAGTGGAACTAGGAATAGCACAATTTCATCCATCATTTCCAAAAGCGAAGGCGTTGAGCGAGCACATGAAGGGAACGTGGGGAAGGAAAGGCTTCTATTGCAACTATCAAACATTGAAAGCGGCAAATTCCAACCATCGCTCATTGCCTTTAGTAAAAGGAAGCATATACTTCTTCTCCCTCACTAAACTTGTCACAGAATCCAACACTTATTAGTGTACGGTAAGAGCGATGAAAGATTAGAAAATACAAGGTGATTCTTCGATATCGCTAAGGACTTGTTGAAATCGGAAGTTAAAATAAAAATGATTCCGATTCGATTAGTGTAAGATCTCAATAAATATGACAAAACAGCGATATTGAAAATGGGCTACCGAATTTTTAGCTGTATCCCTGAAATTTAGTATAGAATAGCAGAATATTTAATAAAGTAGTATTATAATATTGTTCCTCCAACTGTTGCTGTCACACGCTAATTTCTGTAAAAAAGCCTCGCAAATTAATTAATAAATCGGCGAACGTAAGAAAAACTAAATGCACACATATGATCATATGAAAGAACTTATGGATTGACGATCTTTGGCTGTTAGATCTAGGTTCACCAAAAATGGAAAATTCTGTTTTCTTTGGCTTTTGCAGGCGAGGATAACTCTGGAAAAATAATGCAACTGAGATCCTATTCACAAAAATGAAAGGAAAATCGTGTAAGGGAAAAATAACTGTGAGTATACACAATGAATCCCCTTTTTAAGAATCCTCGGCAACTCATACAATGGTCAAATAACGGAGCATACTTGTACACAGCCTAAGAGGATAACCATTGTTTCTGCTTGAGGGACTCCTTCAGAAGACATCCTAAGAGGGCGTATAATCCAGGATGGGGGACATATTTTCATCGGGAGGCTAGCTTTCCAGCTCATACAAATACAGTTTTTACATTTTAAGACTGTTTTATACGCTGTTGTGATACGGAACTAAATCGATCAATCAAAGAACTTACTCAGTTTCTTTCCTTATACTCGTAAGAATTGCGTAAAACGGTTAGCCAGTTTCGATTAATCGGTTTAAATATCCTGCACAAGACACAGGAAAGCCTATTTCATCATCATGCAACCACCTACAGCCTAAGGGTGGTTTAAAGAATAATCAATTAATGAAGCTCTTTTGCGCCGATTTTGACGTGATTTCCCGTCATTGCTCTCCGTTAATTGTGAAAAAGGGCTTCAGCATTACGAATTCAAATTAGAAAGTGAACGACTAAATCCCTCCCTGAGGTGATTCGTTTTATAACACTCCATTACAAGCTCACCCGCGAACTACATTTATTGAGCTGTGAGTTATTTCAGCGGAAGACTGCTGGGAAGTAACGTCTCCGTTAAAAACTTTCACTCTACGCATCGAAATGGCGACGGCACGCTCTTCTCTTTCGAAAAACCGCAATAATTTTGCCTTCTTCCCACAGCTTCTCGAGCGAAATGACTCGCGTTTCCATCGCTTTCTTCTTTCGCCTGCGACAGCAAAAGAGCGTGGGAATGATTCGTCTTGAGATTGGGAAGAAAGCGACGAAGTGCATGCGAGGGAAACAGCCTCAGAGTGGAACGAAAGCCTTCTCTTGAACGGTCTATGTGCGTGTGCATGCCTTCTAAGCTGCTGAGGAATCAATCTGCAGGCAGCTGATTCCTATTTTCGGTAACAATAATACTTCAAAGTACGTACATAAAAGATTCGATGAAAGATAATATTTGCAACCGGTATAAAAAATTATAATAGTTAATAAGATGATATTAAACTGCCGAGTAGACAGTGAATTCGGGGTGACCGTGACGACCGGCTGGGCCATGCCGCGCAGTCGAAAAATGCACCGCAATCCCAGAGTAGCAGGTAAATCTTTACATTCTAAATTTAGAAGCCTAAGACATTGACGTAGTATAAGAGACTTGATAGTTTTGTGCCATCTTCCTCACTGCTTTCCTTACTTTATCCGAAAAATCGACCGAAAAATGAACCTGCCATTTTGTAACTGCTAAAATACTGTATAATTGGTTTTTTCACCAGTTCCCTTTATTAACAAATACAAACCAACCAATGGGGCATAAACGCTGGTGTTAAAGAATAGTTTAAACATTTATGCATTTATACAACAGTAAAAACATTTTACCTCTTGTACACAGCACTCCATCCCTCTTCGCTTCTAATCTTAAAAAATCATCGATAACATCCCCTTTTCACGAGTTGCTTTGCTTCCGCACCTTTTACATAAGACCGATTTATTTTATGCATGCAGTCGGATGGTATCCTGATTATCATTATTACAGTATGATGAAAAGTGATTATCAAACTACGCAAAGTGATTTTCCTCCTATTCCTAATGACATTAAATATTCTGAAATAAATGTTGCTTTTTTAGTGTGACATAATTGGCTGCGTAATGTATGCGAAGGAATGATGAGAGAGAGAAGTAGCGACCGATAAATTATGCATTGATCGCGAAATGGCCTCGCGAGAAAGCTGGAAGGTTGATAAGGAGGGAGGCTCGATTAGGCAGAAATACACATCCGACGAACCTATGCCGTGTGTAGAAGAAACAAGACATTCCGAAGAAAACAATGTTTCTCATCGGGTAAAGCGATGAACTTCTTCTTGCGGTGCTGATGCCGTTATTTGAAACGCCCGAATCAAAGCATAATTCAACTCCTTTCCAAATGTTGAATTTAAAAATGGAGCTCTTCGACGAAATCTTGAGAAACTCTACCTCAAAGTGAACTCTTAATCGGAAAGGAATAAATATCTCCTAGGTGAATGCAAATGATCGCTAAAATCGTGCGCTGTTTTTTTTTATCACCGGCCGCGATGGCGGAGTGGTTAGTGTGAATGCTAGTTCGAGTTCCAGCTAGTCGGAATTATTTTTTGCAAGGGAATGGCTGTTTTTGTTCGTTAATAATAATTACTATAATGAGTGAAATTGGGGATGCAATTGTATAATGGGTGTAATGAATTCACTCCTCATTCCTTCTATCTGTTTATGTTAGATAGTCAAGTCTTTTTGGGCACTTCATTTTTTGCGCGTACCTCAATCACATCTTTTATTTGCCATTTTTGCATTCATGCCGCGAGAGCAAGGAAAGTATTTGATTTTTCTTCTCTAATAACGGAGAATGTCTCAGAACATTATAAATCTTTCTGTTGTTGTACCTAAAATGAGCTTTCAATACACTCACTCATTATCTTCCAGTAGATATAGGCAAATTTTCTCTACTTCGAGAAGCAGACTCGCGAAGGTGGTTTCTATTGCCTCTAGGATTGAGGAAATGTGGGAAAGCCCGCTTTCCCTCTTCCTTGATAAATATATCTATTTTTCACAAGATATTCTAGTTTACAGAGTTACCAGAGACATTATATTACGATCAAGAAAACTTGAAGCCTTTCACTTCTTGATAATTTATGAAAAACTCAGTAATAGTGGTAGTAATTGATTAAGCTCCAATATAATACGCTTTGGAAACATATAAGTGAGTTTTACAACTCGTAAAGGAAGACTTATCACAGTTCAATGCTGTAATTTTGCCACGCATTTTCATAATTTGCTCTAAAGAATAAACAAAAACTGACAACATCAATCCATATCGTCATAAATATCCTGCAAGCCGCCTTTCGAAGTGTGGCAGGGGGTGTAAACACTGAGCGTTCGAGTTACCTCTTTAGCTCATTGCTATCGTGAATCGTTCATGGAAAGATGTAATCAATAAGATGACTTATCCTCGCGCAAAATTCTCTTATTTCGCTCATTGTCGGATCGGCCGAAGTAGCAGGGGGGTCGCATAATACGGATTACGTCTTCGGCAAACGTACCTTCACTGAATGTATTAAGCTAGCGCACTACTCTTCTTTCTCTCGAGGACTCCCAATCTGCGTCTGAGAGCATTTTTCTAATGCATGCTTTTCTATCGCAGCACTTTTTAAGAAATCGTATCGACTTGCGCTGCACTTTCTCGAGTTCGCGAGTATACGTTTCATCCGATGGATCCCATGTACTCACCACATATTCCAGATGGGGCCTGACTAAGATGAAATAAGGTCGCTCTCTAAACCTTCTCATCGCATCTACCTACAATATACATCATATAATCGAGACTTCATCAATAACTGACAATAATGACACAGGAGACCGGTTTCGAGATGCTCATCATCATCGCCTCTTTCGTTGGTTGAAAGTTGCATCTTTGGATTTCAGAATTCCAATTTCATCGTCTTCATATATATATCATCATCATCATCATCATCAGCCATTTTCAATCAGACATCGGATGTAGGCCTCTCCAAGCGCTTTCCAATTCTCTCTATTCTGAGCCTCTCGTTGCCATGTTACCCCTAAATACTGAATGATGTCTCTGTTCCATCGGTCCCTTGGTCTTCTTCTTGGTCTCTTCACGTCTCTTGGTATCCAGTTCAG
>KZ308503.1:602667-681022 GCA_000376725.2 Ladona fulva
TATATATATATAAATCGCAATATCAACTTCGCTTGGAATATCAGTGAGTCCTCGTCCTCCGCTCGTAGATGCTATTTCTGAAATCAGTTGGATAAACAGGCGATATCTTTAGAACAGAAGGCACAGTCACAGAGGGACTACGAGGACAATTTTTCCGACCACTTCCTCTTTGCCCGAGATAAGAGTAGGAAAAGTCTCGGATTATCTCGATGGTACCATTCCCGTTGAATGGTTGTTCCAATACTCGATGGGATGAATGGTTTGAGCTGAACGTAACGAAGATGAACCCGACGGACGAGATTAAGAGTTAAGAATCCGATGAAAGTAATACATCGCAGGAGGAGACATGTAACAAGAGAATATCTATACTTCCATAGGGTGGCGGTTTAGGAATAACTTTTCTTAAAGCAACAATAACGTTAACGTAACGAGTCTAGGATCTACCATTAACCATCATTTTGTAATGAAAATTCAATAAATGTGTGATAAACATAGAAAGAGTTAACTATTTTTTAGTCTGAGCCATCGCCTTGATAGAGAGTTCATTCATTCATTCACTCATCACAACCTAGGTAAGTCGCTCAAAGGAGAGAGACTAAAGAATTCATAAGGCCTGTTTTCCTCTTCTCCCTGCAGATAGAGAAGTTTGGCTAGGGGTAAAATATTATTTAGACGAGATTGAGACTAAAAATTCCATCTTATCTGTCGTCAATGATATTAATAAAAACATGAATAATGCATGTATAAATAGAAATGGAGAAGAAAAATAAGGAGTTGTGGATGTGAAAATGCCTAAGGTAATTTCATAGGAAAGAAGATCCAGAAGAGAAAAATGAGTAGGAAAACGCCCCCAAAGAAAGATTACGTGAAAAACCTGCACAAACCTACTGAAAGTGCAAGAGTACCAGCACAAGCTACTAATTTACAAGCTTAAAGATGCAGAGGGAAACTGTGATTAACATGAAAATCATAAGAGCAGCCTATGACAAAACTTAGATAAAATGAAATCGGTCATCAAATTGCATAATTCACTTATGATGAAGAAAAGTTAAATGTTGTTTTAAATTATTAAATGTTAGCATTAAAATTAAAATTTTAATTAACGTATACCATTGTTATTAATATAATTTTGATATTATAACTTGTTTTAGTTCTATTGATTTTCACAGAAATCACCCGTTCTATAAAGTAAAGAAATTAAGGCACTCTATATTGCTTAAAATACGTGGAAATTTTATATCAGTGAGATATTCAATATCTTTAGAATTACTGTTTTGAAAGTAATATGAAGAAATGTATTATTCAATGCTCTTGAAATCTCGGCGGAAAATTTATTGCGCAGACATATTTGGTAATAGATCGAAAGAAATGTCGTAACCCTGCGCTCTTTGCACGCAATCTGAGTAATGCTGCACCCATATATGTTTCTATAAACTTCGTTATCTTTATCTTAAGTAGCCCAAGGAAAAGAGTTTGCTACGCTAGTTCCTCTCGTTATTTTTTTCAGGGAAGTAATCTTTATAACTGATCAAAGCTTCAAACAAAAACACGACAAATACGGAAAGGCCGATTCACAATACACAGTTCTTACATCCACGACTTCCCTCCAAGACAACTAACTGCCTTTGGGAGGTTTTTGGAGGGGTTCTCCTTCCGACTTGGGTAAATACCAGGAAGAAATATTTATCTTTAATATTGCCCCTTGAATGACTATGACTACCACCTGGCATAAAGACTATTTGAAGCCACGTAATAATAAATAAGTAAACGTAACTCTCGCAAAAGACGAAGCCTGCCTGTATTCATCTTAAGTCATTATTAATCTTTGTTAAAGTTAAAAATGCAATTTATCGTGATGAATGCAAAAGATGGATTTTAACTGTACAATCATTTGCTGACATTTATTATTTAAACCACCTCGTTATATGCGAGGCAAATCCTTAATATCTTGAGTGGCAATCACCCCATCGTCTATCCTCTAAGATGCACAATAATCACACTCAAATCCGACGGACCAATGAAACTAGCGAATTGTAATGGCTTTTACAGACGCCAGGATGAAATTAGGATCTTGGTGAGAGATTTTAATCCTTGTTGTATTTTTATTCAAGAGACCCATTTTAAATTTACAGACTCCCCAAAGTTAAAGGGTTTCAAAATTTTTAGAGTAGACGACCTAAGTGCCAACAGAGGCCGTGGTGGGGTTGCTGCATTCATCAGGGAAACCCTTTACACTTCCCAGGTAAATTTGCAGACACCATTCCAGGCTGTGGCAGTCACAGTTGCTACCCCCTCAGAGGTCACATTCTGTAATCTCTATTTGCCAGAATGGGCTCCAGTGACGAGAAGTAACCTGGAAAATTTATTAAAGCAGCTGCCTAAGCCCTTTGTATTGTTAGGGGACTTCAATGCTCACAACAGTCTTTGGGGGGATGATTCAAGGGACCACAATGGAAGAGGACGTCTCTTGGAGAACTTTTTTAATGATTTTAACCTGATTTTATTAAATGACAAAGAAAAAACCCATTTTAATGCTTTTACAGGTGGATACTCTTCCATAGATTTATTTGTGAGCTCCAGCAGTATTGCTCCACTTTTCAGTCTATCAACACACAACGATCTATGTGGTAGCGACCACTTCCCCCTTTTAATCAGAAAACATGGCGGTTACAGTGGCAACCATGAAATGCCCAGGACATGGATCCTCAAGAACGCCAACTGGGATAACTTCAGAGAGACCCTTAGCTTTAAATTTGATGTTAATGCCGGGGCATTAGAAAATATGGAGGCACTCACTGCAGCAATTATTAAAGCTGCCCAAGTTAGCGTTCCCCTGTCATCAGGGTTACCCAGGCGGCCAGCAGTTCCTTGGTGGAATAATGACTGTGCTGAGGCAATCAGGAAAAGGAAAAAAGCCTTAATGACCTTTAAAAAATACCCTACCGAGGTAAATCTAACAGCCTTCAGAAGACTCAGAGCTAGAGCACGGAAAGTGGTGAAAGAGGCAAAGAGAACCTCGTGGATCGAATATGTCTCTTCAATAAACCATAGGACACCAGTTACTCAGGTCTGGAGAAAGGTTAAGAAAATTTCAGGCACCTGGCATACTGCTACTGCCACGCAGCTGAAAGTGGGGGATGACATCATTTCATCACCACTAGACATATGTGAGACATTCGGAGTCCATTATTCCGGAGTGAGCAGTACAAGAAACTATCACCCATCCTTTTTGCCTCTGAAAGCATGCGCTGAGAGAACATCCTTAAACTTTACTGAGACCAAGCATACAGCTCCATACAATGAGCCCTTCTCAAGATGGGAACTACAAGCCGCCATTGACAGCACTAAGGATACATGCCCTGGCATGGACCAGGTGCATAATGCTTTCATCAGGAATCTGCCTAAAGCCTCACTCAATGATCTGCTCCTATCAATTAACCATATTTGGCTAGAAGACCTATTCCCAGATGATTGGCACGAATCCATCATAATTCCTATACCAAAACGAGGAAAGGACAACAGCCATCCATCTAATTACCGCCCAATCTCTCTCACAAGCTGTATGTGCAAGCTAATGGAAAAGATGGTCAATAGACGGCTGGTATGGTGCCTAGAAAACAAAAAGCTGCTTTCGAACCTCCAGTGTGGTTTCAGACAAGGGAGATCGACAGTTGACCACCTAGTCCGAATAGACAATTTCATCCAGGAGGCATTCCTTCTCCGACAGCATGTCATTGGAGTCTTTTTTGATATTGAGAAAGCCTACGACATGACCTGGCGTCACAAAATTTTAACGACCCTCCACAGGTGGGATTTTAGGGGACATCTACCTACCTTCATAAAAAACTTTTTGGAGAACCGCACCTTCAGGGTCCGAATAGGAAACACCCTATCAAGGTCTTTCACTCAGGAAAACGGTATCCCGCAAGGGTCTGTGCTAAGTGTCACTTTATTTGCCATAGCAATAAATGACATCATGGAATGTATACAATCTCCTGTGGTAGCATCATTGTTTGTAGACGATCTTGCAATTTTCAGCAGGTCGTCAAAGCCCACTGGAGCAGCGAGGCAGATCCAACTGACCTTAAAGCGGTTGAACTCCTGGTCCCGCTCTAACGGCTTCCAATTTGCAGCCAATAAGACAAAATGTGTACACTTCCATAGGAAGCGAGGGATATTCCCCAGGCCCAGTCTAACACTAGGCAGAGAAGTCCTACCATTCACTGAATCTGTTCGGTTCCTGGGTCTTGAGCTAGACCACAGACTAAACTGGCGTAACCATATCGGCATCCTAAAGGACAACTGCTTAAAGGTTTTAAATATTTTACGGTTTTTAACGAACTCTTCATGGGGAGCAGATCGAAAGACAATGCTGCAACTATACAGAGCACTGGTGCGTTCCAAATTGGATTATGGATGTTTCATCTACTCTTCAGCCCGTGACTCTTACCTGAGGCCACTTAACTCAGTGCATAACGCAGGTCTAAGGCTTTCCACCGGAGCATTCAGAACCAGCCCTACCCTGAGTATATACTCTGAATCCGGTGAACCACCACTGTGGGCCCGCAGGAATTCTCTTATGTGCAGCTACGTAGCAAAACTCTCCTCTATGCAGACCCACCCTTGTTTTAACACTGTTTTTAAACCAAAATTTTTAGACATTTTTAACCGACGACTGAGAGCCACAAAACCTCTCGGGATAAGATTTTACGAGTTCCTAGAGACGACAGGGCTAGCTATCCCAGACATATGTCAAGAAGGTTTCCACAGAAACCTGCTATGGACACTTTCAGAGCCTAAATGTGAAATTAGCTTGTCCACAGAATCAAAGTCATCAACATCTGATATTTGGTACCAGCAAAAATACCAGGAAACCCTTTACTCATACGAAGGGTTCTCTCCTATCTTTACTGATGGCTCCAGGTCAGACAGGGGGACTGGCTGTGCAGTGGTGTCAGAGGACTTTGGGACAATTAGAGTAAAACTAAACTCAATGTGTAGTATATTCACTGCAGAGCTATTTGGCATCCAAACTGCACTATCCAGCATCAAGTCCAGACAAGGGCGATTTATTATATGCACAGATTCCATGAGTGCACTGCAGGCCATAACACAGTTCTTACCTCTCCACCCACTAGTACAGAAAATACAACTTCTGTTGAAAGACCTAAAAGAAAAGGGGAATAAAATTATATTCATGTGGGTCCCTGGGCATGTTGGCATCCCTGGAAATAAAAATGCCGACCTGGCAGCCAAGGAAGCCCTACATAGGTGGGATATGGAGTGGAATATGGTCCCAGCTCAAGATCTTAGGGCTACCCTGAAAAACATAGCCAACTCACAGTGGAAAGAACTATGGCAGGTGCAAAATGGGAACAAGCTTAGATCAGTAAAGGAGGATATAAAATCTTGGGCAACATCAATCAGGAGGTGCCGTAGAGAAGAAGTGGCAATCACACGTCTCAGGATAGGACACTGCTCCCTTACACACGCATACTTATTCACAGAAATTAAAGAGCGGCCGGTCTGTCATGCCTGCAAAGAGCCACTATCAGTCCATCATATTTTGTTAAAATGTCCCAAATATCATGATACACGAGAGAGGTTAAATATCCATGGAAGCATAAACGAAGTATTAGGTAACAATGAGGATGCTGTACAGAAAGTCATCAAATTTATTAGAGAGACACAACTAATGAGAATGATATAATTAATGAAACAGAAACACCTCTATATCTATGTCTCTCAAATAATACATTTATAACTTTAAATAATAGTCTAGACTGATAAAGAAAGATACGCATGACACGCGGTGCAAATAACCTTAGCCGTTGACGCACCCTTAAAATCAAATACTACTACTACTACTACGAAACTAGCGATTTTCGGTTAACTATAAGTGCTTTCACACAACAATCAGCTACATTGTTTTCGGCCCGCAAGGCCTTTACAAGAATAAATGCATCCCGAATGGATTTAAAGCCTAGACGCTCCTCATTAAAAATCTTGTGTGTATCATACCAATTTCCCCATTTTTTCGCGGAATATCTATGGATTTCGACGGCACAACAACAGCGTCCCCATGCATTCCCCATTTACAATTCCGCATTATTAACTTCTAAGAGAACGTAGTAAGAGGTATGTTTCCAGTAATCATTCAGGCAAGTAAATGCTTTCCGTTTAAGAGTTTGCGCTACATTAAGGGAGACTATGGAATTCATCGTTTTCACATTAGCATTCCTCTGACCGCCCCTCAGGTTAAGCTAACACGTGTATTTTACAAAATTAGTTCCAAACTGATAACCACCAAAATGAGAAAATCCATCGTTAATCGTCTGTGCAAAAGAATAGAGACAGACGCCAAGTCTCTATCTTATCACTTGAAAATAACCGTCAATTTCGTCTGTCCGCCGATTTTACTTTCACCTTTGGCTGCAGAAATATTCATCCAGTTCAGGTTACCTGATATCGAGGACAAAAATGATTGTTTAAGGTAACATTTTCTGTCCGTAAATAATTTAGCCATTAAAGTTAATTGGAACCTCATCCCTCATGACATTAGTTACCAAGAGCAATAAAAGAAGAATGAGGTAGGCAGGGTGTAGTTGTTGTGAGGTAGTTTGCCCTTGCTTTTTACTACTGAGCAAGAATGTTATAAGCAGAATAGATGCACGTCAGTGAAGTACAATGACTATACGACTTTTCGTAGCCTTCCACGAGAAGAGACCTTAATCAATGCCATCATTATTCAGCATAAGTCATACCTAAGTTGTTTCCATATCATCAGAGCCATGAGCAAGACTGAGGGAAAAGTGAACGAAAGATATATTTTTCTCTATCCTACACCAAAGGAAAAATGAAATAATTCCATTTATCAAGACATGGCAGCAGAACATAAATTATACGTTTTCAGTACGCTACTGCAACCCATTCACGCACGTAATATATCAATCAATGAATACTTTGCCGGAAGTGGAGTCAAAATGCTTGTGGATACATGTCTGTGTGCACTTACGTACCCAGAAAACCGCTAATCGAAAGGTAGCATATATAAGAAGCAAAGCATATCTTAAACACTTAAAGAATATTTCATAAAACTATTTCGAAAAATAGCTGCAAGATATCAGTGTAACTTCAGAACATATCGTCCGAACGCTATGACTGTAAGAAATCACTTAAATTTTTCATTTCATATTATTGCCATTCTTCATCTACGTTCTATAACCTCACACTATTGGATCTTTATATGAATTAATCGTAATTCTAGAGGTGGGACCAAAATTTTTATTGATTCCAATACAAGTCTCGATGCCTCTCTAAAATTCCTAATCCGATACGAATCCAGATTCCGATTAATACTATAGTTATAATTCATTAATTTGATTACACTGTTAATTTTCGAAACAAATACTTAATGAACAAATAACATATATCAGTAAAACTTTCAATAGAATAATTATAAAAAGCATTAAAATGGATATAGTATTGCTTCGATTCCAAATAAACAGTTCGTCTTAATGCAAATTTTATATGGAACTGAAACCAACTAGAGATAAAATAATTTAGGGAAATTTCGAAAATTGGTAGAAACTGAAGATTTCATTTATTCTACTGATAGTTGAAATCGATAATTACATCTATTTAACATTAGTACCAGAAGTCGAAATTGAATTAGGAAACAAAAAAATCCCAAAGAATCATTCGGGAATAGAAGATGACGTTAAAATTCTCCAATTCCGATACCAAAAGAAGCACCGATATTTCCGACTCTGATTCATCGTCCAATCACTGCCTTTCTATCAATTTGCTCGTACAATTCGATAGCACAATGTAAACATATCGATTCTACGAAGTATGTACATGTTGAAGCTGCATCTCTTAACGGGCGCGGATTTAAGCTATCAGAGGCTCAGAGATCAGATTTGAAGCCCCTGATAGGAATTTTGAGTGAAGGTTCGAACCTTTTCATAAAATACATAAATAATTATGATAAAAATCTCATTCGCTTTACCATGCATAAATAAACAAAAAAAATTTTGAATTAAATTACATATTATTTCTCATATTACAAAGAATGATGTATAGACCATACAGTGGCTTAATGTAATACACCGGAAGGATATTCAATAAACATATTATGTAGACGTACTTAACATATGTGAAATTCTTTCAGGCAACAAAAACCAAGAACAATTTGTAATACGTTACTGAGAGTTCATAGACTTGAAGCACAGACATATTGAAGCCCTCAATACGGATGAGGCCGGCAGCTAGCGCTTCTAATTATAAATTCGCCCTTCTATCAAGCGGAAGACTTTCAATGGAATGTGGGCGAAAGAATATCTATATTCTAAACATTCTTTTACTGAAAATCATTTATTTTTATCAATCATGAAACATCATCTGCCAGTCGTGAAATAGTGTTTGATATTTCAATATAAATAATCAAGTTTTACTATTTCACTAATATAAAAATATTTAGTTGAGGAAATAATTTAAAGAAAGAAATTTTATTTAAGTAGTGCTCTTTTAGCATAAAAAAATTTGAGCGGATAATAAGTACGAAGAGATTGCATATCCTTAAACGTATTTATGGGTTCATGTGAGAGAATGTGAGAGTGTGTATCTTAAAGCCTTACAACTCCTACGGTAAACAAATAAAGAAAACCTACTATACCCATCATCCTATTATATACAACACAGCTGAACCTTGCAAAAAGCCCGCATTTTGGAAAAAAAGTACGGTATTGGCATATTACAGTGACCTAGATGAATAGGTATGTTGATAGGTTTATTCTTAGATTAAGATGGTCAGTGAGCCAGCAGTAATTAGATATCCATCCATGACCACAACGAGGTGAAGGCTATTGCGTATTCTGCATACCGCTCCTTCCGTAAGACACTGCGAAGGAGCTTGTCAATCAAAACCCTCATGTGACACTCTGTTTGCAATTTGAGAAGATTTCCTAAAACGATGGGAATGTTTCAGTCATTTGGGTGCCAACCTCGAGGTAATGAACCCTAATTAGGGTTAGGTTAGATACCAACAACGAGGTAATTAACCTTAATTCTCAACTTTATTCTTTTTACAGACTGAAATCTTTTTTAATGATAACCGGTTTCTAATCAGTGTTGTTATCACACGCTGTTGAAGCATGACTCTCTAACACCTTTGCAGTTAGCTAGGTATTGCAATACAGGGCGTACTTCTTTCCACCCTCCAGAAATGCATTCAGAAGTGTTTTGCTGAAGCAAAAAGCGGGAGCAATGACCCCCCGAAGCTCTTCGTCGATATTCCTCCACCAATTTGAGACCAAGGAAACAAGTTCGTGGAAGGCTATTACGCAAGGATAATATCCGAATTTTTATGAGAATATGAGTATGAGGAACATGTTACGATTTGTAAAAATTATAATATTTTATTCACTAATAGAATAATATTCCTCAAGAAAATCATTTTACTATAGCCTTGAATGATTAATCGGTTAAATATATATAAATGTTATTGTTTAGATAACCTATCTGCTTAATTCGAGAAAGTACAAAAATAGATGTCACACGCACTTCCTAAACTTTACATCATTGAAGTAAGAAAGTAACTTTAATCATTGCGAGCATGTTTTAGGACAGTGAAATGTTTGATTTTTGAGCAGTTTAAGTGACGCTAAAGAAAAGTTCCAAAACATCCACCAAGATGGAGTTTCACAGAAATTTCTTATCGGACGAGACAGAATCTATGATTTTGGTAATAGTGTTTTCCTTTATAGAGCAATGAAAATGTTTTTCAAATGCTTTGCTTCGCGATAATCTAGACTACGACAAAGAGGCACATTTTCCGTGAATGTTTGCATTTCTCTCTTAAGAGTTTTGTTACGTACTTCAACAGATAAGACTAAAATTTATCTTTGATTCCTCTATTTTTATTGAATTTATTATGGGAAAGCGATTTCTAAATCACGTTTCCCAAAAAAAACGAGCAAAACTTTATTTTATACAATAACAGTTCGCATTCCACAACTTTTACCATTACAAGGCGTCAGTTATTTTTCTATTGAATGGATTAATCATCAAACGAGGCAAAACAAAAGCGTATTCTCCGCGTATTCAGTCGAGGCTCTCCATTAAGTTACTTAGCCTCGTAGCTTTGAAGGACCATTGAGAATAAAAAAAACCATCTGAGATGGCGCCATTCAAATAGAACTTCAACGTGAATGGCTGCGAACGTACTCTCACAGGTGAAGTAATTCAATCAATTAAGGCTGGAAGTAATTATTTCAATAAATAAAGTCAATAAAAACTCATTAAAGATAGTTTTTCATTTTCTGAGAGAGATTATTAAAGGAAATAGGGAATGAAATATATAAAAGTAAATAATTTAAAGCACTGTGTAATTCAGGATTATCACGAATAGGCTTATTATTGAAAGTTAATTCTATCATATAAAGGAGAATTTTGTATTTGCACCTAACATTTAAACATATTTCAGAGATTCATTTTATTCTATCTCGCAGCGAATGAAGTGAAACTTTTCGCATAATTTCCTTGAAATTCTTTTCAATGAAATATTAGCACTATTTGTGAAAGGGAGCATCGAAACTCAAACGACAAGTTTACATTGAAGGCTAAAAAAGTGTTCGGTTACAACAATAATAGTTGAGGTGAACGAAGAACCCATCATAGAAGATACATTTTGTGTACGAGTAACTTGTTGACACCGAGTAAAATATGCAGAATAAGCCATTTTGTTGAAGTACCTCACTTCTACATTTCGCTGAATCGACGAAAACGATCTTGCAGAGGATTGCGCGAGAAACTCCACTGCAACATTTAAACAATAGATACTCTAATTAAATACATTCCTAAACTGCGATGTTCACATTATAATTCCAGAAAATACTCTCGGTTTATACATGGTAACTCCACCATCCGCCAAACGTTTGCTTCAGTTAGCGTAAAAATAGCAAATACCTAAACTGGCAGAGTTATTCGTACTTCCCAATTAATTCGCAGGAACTGGTGAAAAGTGATAAAAAGCGGTGAAAGTGGAATTATAAATACATGGGTTTTTATTTATTCGCATTTCCCCTTTGAAATCAATTAATTTCTTCGAATAAAATATATGTACTCATTTTTTTACATCCTATAGAACTTCAGACATGAATACAAACTTCACTGTATGGAATCCTAATAGTGGAAGTATTGTAGCAGAAGTCCATTTCAACATTCTCAAAAATATTAATAAGGTAAAGTCGTTAAGTTAAAATTTTACTTCTGGTTGGATAAAAAAGCGAGAAAAGTTTCAAGAAAAATATTTCTCCTTAGAGCGTAGAAAAATAGACTGTAGCGACTTATCTCTACTCGAAGAACCTCTATGGTTCTAGCATAAGGAGCAAAAAATACTTGGTGTCACCCCTTTAAAAATCAATCTATGTCCTAATATTATAGGGTCTTACCTTTACTATATAACACCCTACGGCCCATTTATACTTCTATGCGATTTCGAAGTAATATTTGCTTTCCTCTTTGTGTTGAGTACTCTATTTATTATTATTATTTATTATTATAAGTACAAATGTTACAAATGGACAACTAGTCCGGTGGTAACAAAATACAAGATAAACTACTATTTCACTAAAAAATCATATAAGCTACCATTTCACAAAATACTTCTCATTCAGAAAAATTTCACCTTCAAAAAATAATTCCCATCCAGACTTACTACCATTTCACAAATTATAGTCAGATACAACATCATATTTCAGTGAGATACAGATTCATGATTTCAGATTTGCTACCTTCTATACTCGTTTCATTTCGTTCCGGTGAGGTGCAGGATATCACATATGCTGACCGCAGCCACGCTACAAGAGGAATTTAAAGAACAGCATTAGTAAGACCGTATCGGGGCTTTCGACAAGGATGCTGCAACTCACCTCCTCTTCGTAATAAAAGCTTTAACTGCATTATTAATATACGAAAATTGCTGTAAGCTCTACAATAAATGCTCTTCTTGTCGCGGATGACCTTAGTGTCGTCTTTCGGTAAACAGGGGAAGCCCAACAAAGATCAGTATAAAAATTGGAACAGATTAGCGGAGAACACAACCTCGAAACATTCATTCAAAATACTGAATCAATGGCGAACGAAGGTAGTCACCCACAAAATTATTGAAAAAAATACGTATGAAAAGTCGATCAAACTTCCCCTTATTCAGTGAGGAATGTGAGCGACAACAAGTAAATTGGTATTGACCGTCCGCATGCAAAAAGTCATTAAAAACGTTAAAAAAAACCATTTATGAAACAGAAAATTATCGCTAAAATAGCCTATGCACAATAAATTATAATTTTTCAGCTCAACGGCTACAGAAAGCAACACCTTTATTCAAAATGGTCGCGAAAATAAGCAGACTATTTTATTTTGGAATGATAATAAATCGATATCAATTTACTACAATTCGTGGAACGAGATCACATAACGAAGAAAACAATATGTCTCTCTAGAAATTTCGTTGGGAAATGATGATGGCCGTAGATACCAAAAAACTGGTCGCAAAAAAAAACTTCTTTTGACACATCCTTTGTTTCGAGAATATTAATACTAGAGGTTAAATTATTCATATCCTAAATAAGAAGTGAGCAGAAGCAAAGCAATTATTCACCATTACCCTTAGGTCATACACAAGAATGCGACATGCAAAGGAAATATGCATTCCGCTATTTCCTGTATTGAAAGGCAAACGTGAAACATTCCATTTGCTAAAACATGGTAGCAAGAACATAAAAATAAGTTAATGTCATAAAGAGAGGCTAAATGTAAATTTACTATACAAGAAAGATAACCGCCGACTTACGACCACGTTGCGTTTCACGTCGGTCGCATAGCTTAACTTAACTCGCATAACTTCTCATAGCTTCCGACAGATATACTACCTATTGCGGCAAAGCTCATGATGTAACTTCAGAAAGATATACTTTGGAAAATTAATAGAAGCGCGACCGATGCTGATAACTGGCTGACGTCGGTGTCCTGCCTCCCGAAAATTGACTTCTGTTTATCTAAAGAGACGCATAGTAACAGTGGTCGTAAATCGACGGTTACCTGTGTGTCACAAACTTCGAAAGGTACAGATTTTCAAAATTTTAAATGGCAAGTATTTTGCTAGAGAATTAATCTATTTCCACGCAAATTCGGCACTGAAACTTGTAAACCTCAAATTGGGCAGGCATTTGATCGTCTGTGGTTACAACACGTGGGATCAATCATCACAATTGTGAGAAATAGAAAGATCAAAGACATCGAAATTTGACGATACAGAAGGGCCCTAGGAATGGTCCTTGCCCAATGTAAATTAGGCTAGGGCCATTCCTAGCCCAATATTCCCAGGAAGGAAATTAAATTGGCCCACTTTTCATCTCCAACTTTTTATAAATATGAGGAACAGACTTTAATCTTTTCCTTAGCTGTTTCCATTCGAAGAGAGGCCATGCGTTCGGGAAATCGCTACGATTGAGATTTGGCGCCGAAGAGAGGAGAGGAAGAGGAAAGGAGATCCTAGGTGGAAGGAGGAAATAGTGACGGAATTTCCGTCACAAAACGCTCTTTTCATAGATGACGTAATTCCTTTAACGTATAATGTTCGGTATGCGGAATAAATGATGAATGAGAGAGAGAAACGAAGGTTGGAAGAGATCTGTGCTCTTAACTGCCGAATTTCTCCATTTGAGCAGCGAACAGTGATGGCATGCTACCTTCCAACGATTGAAATTTCCTCGTTAAAAGAAATTTAAAGTATGTCGGGAGAACTGGATAGTAATATCAGTGAAGACAGTTCTGAACCAGTTCGGAACTGCAACGCATGTGCAGGATGATTTTCCTTTTATCCGCGAACGTTAAATTACTACATCCTCATGAGCCGCTCTGGTTCTGAACTGTCAACGCGAATACACCGAGCAAAACTAAATAATAGTCAGTTACTCGGGAATTTTTCTCGCGTTCAAATCCTTTTATTTTAACTCATTTCCGGCAAAAGGTGTGAAAACGCAACGTTATTGTTGAACGTGAAGTTGTTACGTAAGACCTAAATTTTCCATTGTTTTCGCTGTTTATGCTGTAGTCGAAGTCTTGTATTAATTTTAAGAAATATCATTAACAACAATTATTATTTTTCCGTGTTAAATTTTAAAATTTGTCGAATTGTTTCGTGAGTCTACCGGAAGGTAAATTTTTATTACACAATTAAAATTTGCTAAATGTTTTCTTTCCAATATCTCTTATAAGAATAATATCTATTGAACATTTTCCCTCATTTATCTCCAAAGAAAAAAATGTTCTCTTCTATTTTCAAGATTTAAGACTATTTTCGGCCAAAATTGCGAAAACACAATATAATTTTTATACCGATGAGGCATCGAGGTGGAGAACAGAGAGAAGTAACCATGACAAAGATAGGTTTCTTGACACGCAGGTAGAGAAACGCTCAAAATTGCACGCCAGGTGTAAAAATAACCGCTGCGAAGAGAAAACCGTATCCCGTAAAAGCGACTACCTTTCTCTCGAGACAGATCTTAGAAAAAGGAAAAAGAAGAAAACCGTTGTAAGTTCGTTTACCCCAAAGACAAGGTTTTGAGGAGGACCTCCCACTGCCTTCTTTTATTCCCCAGGTCTGCTTCCTTAAGTACACCAGGTACGTTTCCTTTCTCCTACGTCTGCTTAATCCCACTTTGGCGCCGTGGGCAAGGGCGGGAAAAAAAACAAGAGAAAACGACGGAGCGACGTGTGTGAGAGTGACCGTAACATTGGAATGCCGAGGAAAGAGGGTCAGAGACATTGATGCTGCGACTGGGCGCACAAGATGCGTGAAGCGGTTGCGGTGCGAATTAAACGTTTAATGAGAGAGCAAGGGTGCAGGCGCCGTTGTGCCAGCAGATGGAAAGAGAAAGTGTGGGTGGCGATACTTAGATTCCTTGGCAAGTTTTCGCCCATGTGTCCACATGTGCGAGGCCTCGCGACAGTTTGCGAATAAAAATAGGTGATAAACTTGCGAAAAAAACAGAATGCGAGGACATTTTAGGCATTAAAATTGTAAGTAATAACTTTCTAAAATAAAAGTAATTTACGAGTTTGGCTAATTCAGCTGCTTTATTGATCCAGGTGAATGGAAAATTATTCGCCTTTTAATGCGACTGATCGCTTTCTATCCACACAACCTCTTTTACAAGAAAAATGTGTACCCTCAATGGACTTTAAGCGCATTTCGAGCCGATTGGCTATCCGTCTATCTACAAAAGAATGCAAGTCATTTCCTAGATAGAAATATCTCCTTTGAAGGTGTGACCGAGCTGTTTGCAATGGTGAAATCGATTATTTCGATAGAAGTCAATAATAGACAAAATCGATCCTGTTTCAAAGCATCTAAAAGTTTCAAAGATCATTTTCTATTTGAGGACATGTGTAAACATTTCTCATTATTCTTTGTAAACAAAAGGCTGAATATTGTGTATTTAGTAAAATTCACGTAATGCATGAGTTGATTGACATTAAATCCATTAAATATTCGAATCATCAACAACGACAAAGCTAATGAATTCCTTATACTTAGAACAGGTATTATAATGTATTTAAACTAATGTTCACTTCAGGGTATTATGTGGGTTTGTTAGAAGAAAAATAAAGGATATAGTTAATGTCATATATCTACGATGAATTAGTAATAAGACTAGAAAAAAAGAAGAGGCAAAAGGAAAAAAATTAATTTCTTAGCTTTTAAAAGCCTTCGCGAGGCTCGTCTTTTCATTGCAAAGATTCTAATTCTCAGTAAAGATTAAAAACTCAGAAAGGTTGCTCATAGACTTTATGTATACCTTTTACCTTAAAAATAAGAGGAGAAAACGGTGATTCCTGTAAGCTGCGGTAAGGATGAAGGAAAGATTGTTTTCCTTGAGGAATTCATAACATAATGATAAACACAGGAGGAAGGGTTGTCCTAGATTTCACTCTCCTATGAGACACCATTCCTTAGCCATTCCAGGAGTAGAAACACCAACCTTCTCAAATAGGAGAGATATTTTACTCGAATACACTATTTCCCCTTCTGCCGTTCCCATCGACGACTGAGGACTGATAATGAAATATCCACTTTTACAGAACAGGTCGCGAGCGCCATCTGCTATTGAGGTTTATCATTAAGACTTTTCGCATAGTTTATGTTATGAAATAAATTGCTCGTGCGATTTACTTGTCGCTCATAGAAAGTGAATTTTCATTTTCTTTTCGAGATAATCTGTTAATTTATGGGGAAACAAAACGACAGAACATGTTCTGCCGGGATAGCTCAACGGACAGAGCACCCGACCGGCAATTGGGAGAGCCGGGTTCTATTCCCAGACTTTATTCAGGTTCATTCTTCCTTGAGATAATTTACGCAGGTTTTATTTCGTGATGTTCAAAACGTTTCGAACTACATCGCCATAAAACTTTCTAAATCAATTTTAGGTTGTTGGTTCTTATGTTTTATTCCATGTCTGTAATATTTATACGTGTATATCAATATAGAGAAAATATATTTGTAGATATTCCACTAATCATTTTAATAACATTAATGATACATTTAATATTAACTGGAAAACTCCCCCTTTCTTGCTCAAAGACAGCTTACAGGGTAAATATGCATAAATAGATATAAATTTAAAGGAAATTGTATCTCATGGGTTCATTGTGATTCTGATCGCTGCCTAAAGGAAGATTACGACGGGCATTCACCCTTTCTTGGGTGAATTTCTCGCAGATAATGTGCATCACTCTCAATTTTTAGTATTCTCAATATTATATAATAGGGATTTTTTGTAGAGAATCATGTACGGTTATTTAATTGAGTATGGTGTCTTTGACTGGAATTCATTGTATTACTTTAAAAATCTTTATACTCATACGTTCATATTAGTCCATACACTGGAACTCCCGGATAGGCCAAGTGGGTAACGCGTTCGACTTCGGTGAAAGCGGCCCCGGGTTCGATTCGCGGTTGGGGCCTACGTGCGAAATGATATTAGCTGTCCAAGCACTTTATACAATACTACTACTACACTGCCATCACGTCCTGCTCCTATTTGTTACGAATTATTCAGTGATGTTCATTTAAATTAATAATAATAGTTGCTTAAATCTTAATTCAATGTTCGGCAATTCAGTGCATTGTCTCTCAGGAAAATGAATCCAGAGGTAGAAAACGTAGCCCAAGGGAGATGAAGGCAAGTTGTAATTAGCAAGTGATTATTTTAGATTCAAGTACATCGATCCTTGTTAAAAATGTACATTTCCAAAGTTAGTAAATTCCAGGAACATTAGAAACATAAGAAATGTGCAATCCGCGTTAAGTATGTTATGAAGAGTGGGAGAAGGAAAAGAGTATAAAAAAATGAACATTTCCTTTTCTTTTCAAATACGCAAGTGTATCGACTAAGGATGCTAAAAGGTCGATTACCGATTGATCTAAGCATGCTTTATTTATTGGGTTATGTAAATAATTTTTACATAATACGTGAATATTTCGACTTTTTCTAGTATTTACTTGGTTCTGGTTTCCCAATGAAATGATTAATATATAGAAAATATCAGAACAGAACAGAGGAAACTAGAAATGTAAGTATACAATAATGGATCTTTCTTTACTTGGAGTAGACTAATTATTTTCATATTTTGATGTTTACTATACCAATAATTGACATATCAGATGATATAAAGGGAATATAACGCAAAAGTAATTAAAAAAAAAGTAAAGAAACTGAAAGTGTAAACTTAAAATTAATAAACCAACCGATGATTATCATCGCAGAAACAGAAATAACATAAATATAAGAAAAAATAAAATTTAACGAATCAATATCAAATATTAATATCATCTAATATCTTCAGAAAGTTATGTGGAAGAAAGGCCATTTGGCCTAACCTCACTGTAAGAGAAAAATAATTATTATATTAATTAAAAAACTATTATATACTGATTAATCGATCAATCCCTAACACCAACGAGAAGAAGTAGAAAGAAACATGAAGCTTATTACCGCTGATAACTCCATAGAGGAAAGAGAAGCGAATATGAAGTTTTAAATGAGGTCTTACTCGTGCTTACGATAGTATTTCTTTAGAGAGAAACAGGTGTCGAATATTGTCGATCATAACTGATCGATATCGAAATTTGCTGAAATGGAGAGCGCCTTCAAACTCCACCGCAACAGAGTCCAAAAGGAAAGGAGGGCAAAGAAAAGGTTTAACGAAGAGAGTTTTGGAAGTTCATCACCATAATGAAGGGAATTTCAATATAGTCATTAGAAAAAGGGGTCGCAATATTCTCCTTTGAATATTAAATGAAGTCTAGAAGATTTTTCTGAAATCCTCATTCGATTGCGACCTCGGCTGACCCTTTCGGAATAAATAGTGCAAGCAAAGTATGGACCAGACTCAGAGCCAATTTATTTGAAGCGTTGGCGATTATGAATAGGGAAGTATTCTCATGACGATAAATTAATGGAGGGAATGAATCGACTTAAAACGACGGTAACGGACGACGTTAACCTGCCTTAACTTGTGTCGAATCTTACCCTGAATTGCCTTGAATGGAACTGAGTTCAGCCTCTATGCGCAGAAGTTAGGTTGTTTGTTCGGAAACGGACGATGATAGGATTCATACCCGAACTTCGAGTTTCTTTTTCATATTTCACTTTTAAAATCATTTAAAGAAGAAACCTCAGTCGTAAATAACATTCTGGGTGAAGATACTGCGATGCCGAGAAAATTGAGACATTTTCAAGGTTTATGTAAACATGGGTATAGGTTTTACCTCCATTACTTGAATGCTAACTTACACATGTACATAAGTTACAACCGGTATTATTGGAATGGGTATTTGTAAATGAACTGTAATTAAGAACTGTGAATGACAGACTCCCGGATAGCCAAGTAGGCACCGCATATGACTTCAGTGAAGGGGATCCCGGGTTAGATTCCCGGTGGTGGCCTACTTGCGAAATGATGTCAGCTGTTGAAGCACTTTTAACAATACTACTACCAATTGTGAATGTCTCTCATATGAAGATTTCAAATATTACCCGATTAAGCTTAGGAAATGATGTAGAAATCTATTGATGCATTTGGAACAGCATAATTATGGACAGGACATTAGGACAGGACCTTCAGGCTATGTAACCTCATTCTCAGGGGTAGTCAATCGAGTGTCAAAGAAGTGGCTTATTTCTTGTCTTTCTTATTACTTGGGTACTGTTGCGCAGTGTGGAATCCACGCGAGAAGGGTCTGATCTTGGAGCTAGAGCGCGCACAACGCAGAGCGGCTTTTTTCGTTAAGGAAGATTATAATTTCGATAGCAGTGTACCAGAAATGATCAAAACCCTCGGCTAGGAATCTCTAAAGAATAGAAGAACCGAGTATAGGCACAAGTTATTCCAGAAATTTTTAAGTAGTGATTTGCATGACGAAATACTCGACATTCTGATTCCCGTTCTCAGCGAGCGCGATTTCCGAAACCAGACGACAAGGATATTTCGTGAGATTATAGCGAGAATGGATGGCCATTATTGGTCTCTATTTCCTGATAGCATTAGGAATACCAATCATGTGGCTTATTAATAGGATCGGTGTTTTCACAACCCCTGCCATACGGCGGCTTGCGGGGTACTAATGTAAATGTACTAACTAAATAAATGTAAATATAATTAAAATAAAGTAAACTAATTAAATAAATGTAAACATAATTAAAATTTACCAGAAATCTCAAGATACTTCCAATTAATGAGAGAAACGGTGAGGATATATTTAGATAAAACAAACCATCTTACCTGCAATAATATACCTAAAACACTCGGACAGCGAATCTCTAATATGAAACTATTCCACTTGTAAACAATAATCACTCAATTCTGGGGAGCAAACACTGATCATCTCAAAGTTTCAATATTTTATAAGGTTTCAGTATAATCGATATGAAGAATGAATTCTATTAAATACCTAAAATCTAATTTTCTCTTATTTATAGTTCTAGAAACGTAAGATAAACGGTTATTGTTTATCTGTCATTAATAATAGAATAGTTGGGTTAGAGGTTGGTGATTTTAATTTTATATCAGCTACCCGTTACGTCTACAACGACAGCAGCATAATCTGAGGCTATTCATTAATTTTTGTTAAATCGGAGCAACCCTTCATTAGTTAATCTTTCAAAATTGGTGATTTTCGATAATTTATTGTAAAATTCAGGCTTAAACGTGCTGGTTGCTTTATCCGGAGTAAAAATGCACAAGTTGGATACTCTACTTCTCTCGTAACGCGAGCCGATGACTCCTCCTCCTCCTGACTCCTCCTGACTCCTGACTCCTAGCGGGAGTCAGCTTGCGTCGTCTTGTGTCTGCGACAGAGCGAATGGAAAGCTCCAAATCCTTCATTCTCTTGTATTGGTCTTCATTTTCTAGGATTATTACTTGACCAACTTGAACAGCATAGAGCTTAAATATTCATTTTCTCCTATTAGAATTCCTGGTGGGATAACTTTATTTCATTCTCATAGGCAGTCATCTATGTATATTTTAAATAATGTAGGTGATAAGGTACACCCTTGCCTAACATCTTGGTTGGTTATAATTTCCTGTGATATTTTTCTTTCGTTCTCAGTATCGATTATGATTTTCGTATTTTTATAAAGAGATTGCATGGTTTTAATTACGTGAATTGGATATCCTCGTTTTTCCATAATGAAGCAGACCTTTTCTTAACGAATGTTGTTGATAATCTATGAAGGCTATGTGTGCCTCCAGATTAAATTCTATACGCTTTTGTATTATCAGTCTGACGCTAAAAACATCGACAATACACTATCGTCCCTTGCGAAATCCTGCCTGTTCATCGAGGAGCAACATTTCTGAAATTATTTGCAGTCGTTTATTGATGATTTTGCTGTATATTTTATAAGCTGTATTTAATGGGCTAATACCTCTATAATTTTTTGGTTTGTTTCGTTCGCCTATTTTGAATATAGGAATTACTTAACTGAGGTATAGAGATAATTCAAGATAATTAAAGATAAATATTAAAAGGAATCTGACTTCCTAACTAGTTGATTTGATAATATCACCCATCACATACACCAAACACCATCAAAAGAGCAAAACGAGTACAATGTACATTTCGATGTCAGGAACATCATCTTCAACGGTACAAAAGTGACTCTATAATAGAGTCACTTTTGAACCGATAAAAACGACACTAAAAAACCGACAAAAGTGACTCTATTATAGAGTCACTTTTGTACCGTTGAAGATGATGTTCCTGACATCGAAATGTACATTGTACTCGTTTTGCTCTTTTGATGGTGTTTGGTGTATGTGATGGGTGATATTATCTATAGCCATCAGCGGTTTTCTCTTGAGTTGATTTGATGGCTGGGTGAGACCGCTCTTAGACGACCCTCGCCAGCCATAGAGCAAATAGAATTCACCAAACGATATAACGAAGAATTTATATGGAAGCGAAGCAACGCCTTTTTCCGAATAAGAGAGAGAGAGCCACGCAAATATGCGCCAAATGAAATCTGCTGAGATATTCAGTCACGTAGCTCTGGAAGGGAGTGTCCATCGCTTCATGGCAGAGTAATCATGCGGCGATAACGTCATTGACCAGAAAGTTTGGTATATTCGGTCACACTTTGGGAATTTTCACCGATCCCATGAACAAAGGATATGAATGGCAGTTGTGATGTATAGGCCACTTTAGAATGGAATAAATATTAAGTGACCCTCCACTTGGATACGAGTAATTATGTTTCTCATTGAATCCGCAGAGAGAATAAATACGTAATGATACACACTTCCTAAGTACCTGGTTCACATTCTGCTTCGTCTGTTAATCTATCATCCTCTTCGTCGTAAATGATAAATGATTCTCATGAAAGCGCCAATATAAATCAGTTTTATCCACTTCAATTCAATATACAAGTACTGAGACGGAAAATTACTAAATTATTCAATTTCGATCAATTTAATCGCATCGATGTTGTTTCGTGAGTTCTTCGACAGCTGATTACTTTTTGGTATCTTTATATCGGAATGAGGAATTAATTAATTCGTCTCGTAATATCTTCATCCTCTTGCTGAGATTAATCGTGCATGCTCTTGTTTAATTTTTCTCAATTTCTGCTCATTTCCGAACTAATTAGATTTTCAATTAGTGTTCTAAGTGTGACTCTGTCATGTGCTATTCTTTCTCCAATTTCTTTCAGCTCCTTGGAGATCTATCAATTTTAATTAACGATTATTTTATACTATCGGTGAAATGTCTAAATTAAGACCCTTTTGATCGCTCTAATATTATCCATTACGAGTACACGACCGAAGAATTGAAATCTTCCTTCCCTGAAGAACTCATTGTCAGTGATTTCTACACTTTAACAGTATGAAGGGCGAAGTTGTCCTTAATCTAAATTCCCTTTTATACGGATCGGGTGAAATATTATAATTCTAGCCTTTCAGGATGGAGTGAGATTCAATGCGAAAGTGAATAGAATAGGAAAACAGAAAAAATACAATTTGATGAAGATATGTTGCATAGGGGGTAAAATGAACACGGGAGAACATCGGTGTTAGGAGGAGAGGAAAGAGAATGGAATCATGGGAGAAGAAAGTGTGAAAGGGAAAGAAACGGAAAAGGTTGGTACGAAGAAATGTAGATGTATCTATTAAAGATTAAGGTAAGTGTTGTTATGTAAGTTAAAGAAAAGATTATAGTAAATATCCATGCTAATTCTATGACTATAACTAGGAGGTAAACTATAACTTTCATTGCTACTCTATTAAATCATTATAAAATCTAGCACTAAAATGAACATTAGTTCCAGCACATTTTTATTATACATTATAATACTGGGCCTTAGAATATAAAGACGGAAGGAAAGCATACTAAAAATTAGAGGAATGAAAGAAAGTGTACGGCTGAGGATGGATGATAGTTGAGCTTGGTTAAAGAAAAAAGCTCCCAGGAGTTTGATATTTTGAGGCAAAAGAATTTCTATTTTGGATACTTAAGCGGAAATATTCCTTCTAATTTAACATCAAGTATGAGAGTGGTGACTAAAATGATCGAGGAGCCTTCATCGTGAAAACCCACTTAAGGTACTGAATGTGTGGATGCTTATCATGAAAAACCATACAAACGATAATTTGGTTTTTTTCTGTAAATAACCCTTTATAACAACCCCCAAATCCCTTTGAACAATAGCACCTCAAGAAACTCAAGGAAAGGGGCAAATGTATCTTTGCACGTGAAGGCGAGCGCCCAGGAAAAAAAAAACCCCAAAAAATACGGACATGAAAAAGTCTGATAGGACCAGGACTGGAACGTGGAGTCTTCCGCTTTCCGGGCAGATCCTTTAAACAGTTATCATTATTATTATGTTTTATTTGGGAGACTTTTTACGAAACGACTCAAGAATATGTTATGGCTCGATAGTTTAATTGGTTATAGCATCCGTTCGGAAAGAGGAAGACTCCAGGTTCGAGCCCTGGACCTGTCAGACTTTCTTCCTCCTCAATAATCACAAGGATGCTCAAATATAACAAAAAGTTATAAAATTACCGTTAATTTGATGTAAAATTTACTCATATACGTTATGCATTAAGATTACAATTAATAGACAAATTACAGGGGCTGATAATTAAAAATCCGATAGTAACTATGCTATGGGCTAGAAAATTGTATGAACGGTGCGTAAACCTCCAGCCCTATGCCGTAAAGTAGCCATCAGGATACAACTGCAAACGTGGATGAGCATTAGAATCTGGTAACTCTTATCGAAACCCGTCTGAGCCGGGAGGAAAATGAAATCCCTCAGACGAGGACGTCAATTTCTATGGAGAGAGCACAACTTTCCCCGTAACACACGACCACGCCCTCGCCCGTACACTCACCCCACGCTCTTCCTACAGTTGAAAAGTCCCTACGTATTCCTATCCCACCCGGACGCTTAAATGGGGTGATTGGAGAATAAGAAAAGATGTCTATGAGATGGAGAAGGCGAGATGATTGAGTGGCAGTTCCATGTATGCGAGGGGAAGCTTTTTCCGGAGTTACAAATCGAACTGGTTGTGCGTTAGAGTCGTCCGGGGGACTTTCTCCATAACGAGTCATGTTTAAATGGGACTCTTTCCGCCGATTGAAACGTTCGTTTCCGTTGTGAGATTAGAGAGGCGGGCCGATTTTAATAACGAACAGGACCGTCTGGATTTTGCGGAGAGGGAGCCCGAAAGGACCATATCTGCCAGTGCAGGAAGTTAATCTGCAAGTGGGTTAACGGAAACGTTTCTGATAGGGTGTCAATCCGGTAGTAGCTTTCAATTTCCGAATTTCGAGTCCAAAATCTCACATCGATTGGCTCATTCAAGCATCCGAGTTTCTAACACTGCAAAAAAAGAAGTTTTTTTTGCCGAAACAACGCATGCGCTTCGGGTAGCATCGCAGAAAGAGCGGAGCAAATTCCGAAATATAACTCAAAGGGTGTGCAAGAATTATGAAAAGAAATATGTGCGAAGCAGCACGGATACGTAAGGGTTGATTAAAATTCAGTGGATGCTGCTAAACACGAAGTTTTCTCTGTTCTTTAAAACGCATCAACGCGAAAAATGTAAAATTTCAAAGATTTATCGATGATTTGGCTTTATTTACATCATATTAATTTTATGTAAATACAGTTAAACGTGTTATAACTATGAAATTAGAATAGTTTTCATAATGTTTAAAAGGTAAAGATGTGAAAATAACAGACTTATTTATCAGATGGACGCTTATTTGAAATTTGCTTCAGAAGTTCAAATATGTAATTGGCTGCGGCGCTTACTTGACTTAGAAACACCAAAACAAAGCTCCAATATGTTGCAACGGTGCTGCCCCACCACCTGTAATTTAAAGCGTAACCTATAACTTTTCAGTATTAATCGCACAATAAAAATTCAAAGCTCAAGTTATTTTTCCGAAATTTGTAACACCACTTCTAATTGGTATTACTTTACACAGAGTGCTTAAAAACAATACTTTTAATGAATTACATATTTAGCGTTTATTTCAATGAAAATACCATCATTAAACGTTTAATTAAATGACTCAACTACCTCAAAATCAGCATAAGAATAATTTCAAGTAAAACCGTGACTTTTATTACAGTCTATCAATACGTGAAATGCCCCGATGAATCACCGTATTGTCCTCATCATTAAAGCGAGTGCTATTAGCAGGAAATGAATTACTAAACTCGTATTTTATCAGAATAAATATCAAATATCCATTGTATAGCGTTGCGGATTTGCATTTCAGTTGTGCTTGTTAATGCTCTCGATTTAATTCCGTTCATATCTGAGCTGTTTATCTCTCAAACAGAGGTCGATAAATACAATTAATTAGATAATAATAATTAGTAATTAATAGCAAATTAATGCTTTCTTCTTCATGAGTATGCCTTAGAGGGCAGCCCTAATAACAACTATACAATGCTAACAATAGTAATCAAGACTTCGCAGACGAACCTTGAATATGATTATTTGTAAATTATTCGATTCAGAATAAAAGTGGATATTTACCGTGTTATAGAGGAAAAGCGTACATCAATAAATAATCAAATAATGTAGAAGAAAAAATACTTGTTGATTCATGAAATACTACTTCAGAAGGCTGACGGATACTTAGCATTCTTAAAAATTCAAAATTAATCAAATATTGATAGCTTCAGTGATAGTCTCCAAAGGTCATCTATGAACACCTGCTCTCACCCGATTCCCTTCTACTTTCCTTTCAATCACGCTTTAATTACTGCTTTCATCATTAGCTCTCCTCTCTGATGGCGACATCTATTTTGCCGTACACTTTTGAGTCATTCCCATTCTCACCTACCCTTTGCGTTAAGTCCTCTTAGCTGATTTTTTCTGGCCAGTGAATATCTTTACTTCCGCATCCCATAACTATCTGAGATTAGTTGTTCATCTTAGATAATGTAATTTGTGGAAATGCTCTTCATAAAATAATAATAATGTTATAATATTAATTTCGTATATATACGGACATGCAACCATGATGATATTTCTTAAGCTTCCTTCGGAGTTTTCGTTTGATTTACTCCTTAATCTGATTCTTTCTATGCCAGACCTTTCATCAAATCCCACCAGTCGTTATTCGGTCAACGTAATTCCTTCCTACGTACTAGAATTTTTCAATCTGTGCAATCGGTTTTTCATATTCTTGCAAACGATCTGTTTGCTGTCCTGCCTATCCTCGTCCCTTCGGACTTACATTCATTTCCATGCATAGTTCTCTTCCTAGTCATAACTCTTGAACATTTCCTGTGGGTCCATATTTGAGCAAGCTACAACAGCCTTATGGTTTGAATGTTCAGTGGTTTCATGAACTGACCTCCTTTCTAGAACTCTATTTCCTCTAGTGATTTGCATATCACTTGCTCTGCGAATGTCTGCAGCAATATTGAGGACTGACAGCAATTGTCGAACTCTACCATTGCCTATGTCTTTCGTATCACCTCTTACCTAACTTTTACTATTCAATAAGAATAATGTTTTTTTTATTTTAATCTCCTATCTTTCTTTTTCTTAAATATCCCCAAGTTCCAAAACATTCAGCACCCACAGTAGTTTAGTCCATTTCACTTCACTGAAAACCATCTCAAAGTTAAAAAGACTGCAGACAGCACTCCATGTATTCTCAAGTCCTTTCCTCCTCCGAAATCAAACTGGTCATCACCAACATTTATTTCCTTATTCGACCTCTCATTAGAATTCTTGTCTTAACCTTGGAAAGGCAGTCTTATCGTCATGCAATCGTAACAGTCTATTGCTCGAGATTTTTATATAGGTATGTACGATACGGATTAATATGTAATCTTCGCACTTTCCTATCCACCTTTCGCATGATATAGGTATCCCTTTTACAAAGTGTTTACCAAATGTTAAACAATCATGCGATAATAGAGGTGTCAAATAAACCAGAAAGTAATTAATTATAGTGCTTTTCAACGGTTAGCCTCTGCACAGACACGGAAAATTAAGATTGCTATTCAGCTACTATTTTCCTTTGAATAAAGAAAAATAATTTCTTGCCCTCAAAACTAAAGAGCAATTTTCTCTTAGAGTGTTTATTGATACTCCGGTGACAAAGTAACACGATCGACAGGATAAATATGTCAATGACGCTTCCCATTCCATTGAGTCATTAAGTCGTCCAACTGGAAAGAAGCTTTTTTTATTTAGCTTCCTCGAGGGATATAAATATAATTAATTGGACACGTCCAGGCACTACTATTCAACATTATTTTCGACTAAAATTAGGATTACATCTTGTCCGCGTCCAATTGAAGGACGGAACCAACGAAGTTCACTTCGACCAATCACCGATTTTTAAAAACACCTTCCTTTGCAACATCAGGATTTCCAGCTTACGTTTGGGTAAACTGCTATTTTGAAACGAATCAGAAGCTGGGAAATTAGGCAGTTTCTCGGAAATTCGAACAAATTTGGTATGTATGTAGAACGTACGAGCGCTACTATAACATGCATGTTAACCTAATCCTCGCAAATACTAAGCCATCAAAGAAATTTCCCCAAGGGAACGATGATCCAAGATACTTTGCGTATTTTAAACATTTAAAATTGGAAATAATTACGTGTAGAAGGAATCATATTAGTCCACATCATCCATAGAGTTTACTACATCTCCAATGGAGTGGTATGTAAGCTTTTATTTTAAGAATTTTACCAAGAGTCCCTATATTGTTTCTTTAACTTAAGAAGACGATAGTAAAATAAAAGTGAGAGCGTCATTTACAGCCATTTGGCGCAATTTGGCCTCAGAAATGCACGGACGGCGGCGTCACGGTCGTCGTGCACCACCTGCCGAGTGTGACGGCATAACGGACAGACCAACATTTGCGGCGAAACTTTCGATTGAGTTTTTTCTAGCGCTGAATCATGTTTTCCTGTTTAGGTGGGGATTATGATGTGGATATAGTGTGATGACGGAAATAGAGGATGACGGTCATAAGAGGCGTTGACCTCGCCTCTAGAGGAAGGCAGAAATAGTGTCAATTGCTCTCCATCGATGTAAACATTGTTCTCAAAATAAATTTTCTCAAGCTTTGATTGTTACGATAAAATATAAAATATTATAGAAAAACGCTTTCTCGTAGTTTTGGCTGCAACTAGTGTTGATGATAAGTATATCGTTTATAATCTATCAACATCGACTATAGGGTGTAGTCAATAAATTCTTTGTCGGAATTTAGCGTCATGCTTGTTCTTTAAGAAAATGGCGATAGGCATCAAATATACAAACCTCTTCCTATAATACTTTGATATATGAATACTAAAGTGAATAGGCGTGGATAAATTCAAGGTATGAGTCATGTTCGAAGATGTAACTGAGGCTAACGAATAGAAAAGTATAAGAGAAGCCTTTATTTGACAGAGGAAATAAATCAGCCAGAAAAGTGAATTAATTTAGATTAAAGAGAAATATCCCTGATGAAAATACGAATTTAAAGGTTTGCGTGTCGTTGCATATATTGTTAAAATATTTTAACACTGATTTCCTAACTGTTTCTAATCCTTGTATATCATAATATAAGTGGATTTAATCACCATTTTCATACAACGATAAAATCCAATANAGAAATTACAGAAATAGGACGCACCTTGCAATAAAGCAAATGTGGCATCAATAAAAATAGTCCCTATTATTCTATTGTCAACAGGTATTGTACAAAAGCATCGCCCAGCAGCATGTAATTGCTTCCAAGTATATAAATTTAAATCCAAGAAGCTGTAATTTTCTATTATTCTATCATCGACAGGTATTATACCAAAAACATTGTACACCAGTATAAGTGACATAAAATTGTCCCCAAAACCACACATTTCATTCCAAAAATCTGTAATTCTGAACACCTGCTCCATCACACGAAATATTTTAAGTTATTAACTAATAGGAATAATAATTACCACTCATTAAAGAATAATGTCAAGGGACATGTGTCTTGACTAAGATCCGTCACAGATTCAGATCTATTGCCACGAAAAGTAAGAAAAAGGTTATAATAATAATATCAATGACGACTTTATTAGACGAATTTTGGTCTTAAGACAATCTTTACAATTAACCTTACTCAAGCCGTGAACACAGGCTTACTCTACCCGGGTATTTCTAACCCTTGACGCCGGCTTTGCTAGGCTAACACGGTAACTACCACATCAACGAGGCCAGATAGAGAAGAATAGCTTGATAAAAATTTCCTGAGTAAATTCTCTCGAGTGAGTGGTCATATACGGTGTCTACGTGTGAAAGGATGAAGAAGATCACTCGAAGACCGTCGATGGCACAGCACCAATAGGTAATCTACTTTACAGCCTAACAACAAGAAATACTTCGATCGCTTACATCCTAGTCGAATAACAGGCCTTAACTCCCCCACATTTCCCGGAGGGGAGGAAAACAAAAAAAAATATGTTTACTGTGGCAAGCGTAGTATTACCCACACACTTGGATTTCAGCAATCTCCTTAAAGCTAACTTCCTATTTCCGTCTCAGGGAAGTTAAATCGTACGTCAGAAATTCCCGTCACAGTTAAATTGTATGTAGTCGAAAGGGCGGACATTAAAGATACGGAGACCACCACTGATATTGAAGTGGGACAGCAATCAAATTAATGCAAGACACAGAGTATTGAAGGTAGACTCGGTGCCGCTTCTGTAGTTTGCCTCTCCTCTCAATGAACTTTAAGGATTCAATTAGAAAGTCAATGCCACGCATTGGAGAAAAATGCTGATTTCTATGTTTATTTGGTGAGATTTTCATTCATACCCAAGTTGGGATGATTTACTCTGGTTTCCAAGCCGTTGCAGCAATACCAAAAGTGTCGCACAGCCCCTTGCTACGCTAGATAAGACCGAAGACCTTGGTGCACCCAGACATTACCGCAGCGGCCAACCAATTTTTCCCTCAAGACTGTTGAATTTTATATTCAAATTTAATTTGGAGTGAGTTAAAGAAACAAAGTATCGAAGAAATAATATGGACAATCACAGCTGGAGCTAATGTTTATCGAAGCGGGGAGGTAAAACTTAATGCCAATGAGAGCTGTACATTACAAGAATTGTCTTGAAATATGAGAGCGTAAGACATGATTTCAAAAATATAGCAGAGGTGAATTAAAGATATTAGTCTAAGAACTTTTAGTTATCACCGGTGAAAAATAGTTTGAAATTGAATAAATAATACATATGTGGTAGAAAAAATACTCGGGGGTGCACCCAGGTAAGTTCCGAGAATCTTTTCTACAATAATTCACCAGGAGAGACTAAAATCCTAATAAATATATTATTTCCATTTCTCCAGGGTAAACATAAGAAAAATAGTGACATGACTGGAACTCGAACAAGCTACTTCCCTGACAGAATACCTGCCCGGACCTGGGTTCGAGTCCCAGTCACGTCGATATTTTTCACAACTGTTTATTCATGCATTTTAGGACGCACACCTCTATCTTCAAAGTCAAGCGCCTTTACCATTCCCTTATTTATATTTCCTCCCCTTCTTAGAGATGAAAGAAAAAATCTTATTAATTAATCATCTTATGTTGGTGATAAAAAGCTACACCATGAGCCACACGTGACAAGTAAGCAGTGATTTAGTTTCTAAACATGGAAATGGAAACCCCTAAGAGGAAATATTATTATCGATTGATTTTGAAAGCATGAGAAATTGATTCGGCAAATCTTAAATGTAAAAATACTTCATATTTTACCCAAATGTATGTTGTATGTACCCAAAATTCGCTGAAATGGGTACATATATTGATCTAATAGATTTACCACCAACCACTTCAAAACCGTACGTAGTAACAGGCATCTGAATTTTCGTAGTTTTAAATTTATTTGCGATTAATTTGTGCATATTTAGATTATTCTCATTGCAGAATATATCCAAATGAACTCAAACATTACTCCTCCCTCTCCTTCGGGTATTCGTGGCACTACGAATTTTTCCGAACATTCATCTTAGCATTCATCATTCGCATTAGTAGTCCTTTTATAACTCAAAAAGGTCTGAATTGTTACTATTCTTCTAATAGTTTATTCTGTTTTATTATTATGTTATTCCATGCCTACTAAAACGTAATTAATTCTTATAAAAGCTGAAAATAGTAACAAAATGGATTTAATGATGGAATGTTAATGGGACATTATCAGATTATTTTTACAGAAGTTGGAGGATTCACGAGACTGAAAACTCTATTAACTTAAAGGTCTAATATTTATATTGTCTATTTTAATTTGGAAGTTATATTCCCGGAACAAAGTTAAGGGAATGAAACGCTTTACCTGGAGAAATTCTCATACCAATGCCAGTGTTTAAAAATAAGATTGAATCTAGATTTAAGTAGTTTTCAGTATGTGACCGGTATGTTCAGTATGTCACGGCTATCGCATTCTCTTCTGCATTTATTTTTGTAATTTTAAATGTTTTACTTATTTTTCTTTTGTATGTAGCATCTACTTTATATGTGACTATATGGATAATCTACCATGTATGTTGCATCACTTTATAGTTTTTATACATTTTCCTCTTAACCAAAGGCTTATTGTACTGTTTTACTTTTAATGTATAAATTGTAAACAGTATTATTACCAATATTAATTATTTTGTTATACTCCCCTCCAGTGTCGCCTTTTGGCCAGACGTTCAAACTGCAACGTAATTACAAATAAATAAATAAAAAGAGAACAATCGATCCGACGATGAAATTCAAAGATACTTCTAAAGAGATAAAATTATGATAGAATTCATGGAAGAAGTCGTAACTAGGTGAAACTCCATAAATTAATGTTTGAAATAACTATAATAATTCCGTGATACTTTAGCATAGTTATTTCAGCCATTGATAATGAAATAAAGACCTATTGACGACTAAACACCGTCCTTCTTCCAACTGAGACATCCGAAGATATAACTTCTTAGCGACGGCTGTCCCAACTTTTGAAGTAATACTCATTTTCGTGTTTTTTGCGCTCACGTGCTTGAACTTTCCCAAACATGTTTCCCAGTGCCATAGAATTCTTCGTGAAAATAAACGCGGACGTGAAAAGTTTCACGCCCTCTTTGCTCGTGTAAGGAGTCTTTCCTGAGTGCGCTTTTCTATCTCTTTCCTCCCAATAGGTCACGGCCGCTTCCCCCGACTCGCTGTAATACTGAGAAATAATTGTTACGTAAGTGCCGTGTGTCCAACAACACAGACGGCCTTGATTCCGTGGCTAGTGTCGATTCCGTCTCAAAGACCGCCATCACAGAATCACCCGCTGACTATTGGGTACACTTACTTTACGTGAAACCATACAGCTCTGCAAAGAATACAATGTCTCACTTAAATATGATGGTAAAATGGCAAATGGAGACCGGATTTGTAGAGGTGCACACACCTATAACTATAACAAAAGACTATATCCACTGACTTCTAAACGGCATACGGAAAATTACTCAGCAAAAAACGCTCACCGGAACGACTGTTCGATAGTGATTCATTTCTAGCCTTTAAATTATTCATGGATGGCAGGTGAGAAAAATTATATCAATGAAAATCGAAATTATATTTTTCTAACGTTTACATCGAACCGTTTGTACACCCATATTGGACTACGACCTGAATCTGTCTGTAATTTGGGAATCGTTAGTAAACAAAATAATATTTCAGAAGGAATACAAATCGTTCACCAGTAGACATAGCATTGATAAATTGCATCAACGCCTGAGCCTGTCTTACAATATTCATGAACAAGCGGTTAATCATAATCTTTGTTAATAAAGTTTTAATGAAGATAAACTCACGCATGTAAAGAGAACGATCACGTTCTTATTTCTTAAGTTATTCAATCAAAATTAGATTGTTTGAAAACGTTGGAAAGTTAGTGGGAAAATAACCTAACTTAAGCTGACCGACCGATTATCTGATTGGCCAATCCCATTGCGCTTCTTCTCCATTTACAGCTTCTGATTAATTAGAATGACTTGTTCTCATCTTATAATTATAGTGATCAATTCGATTACGCCGTAAGCGAGCTGCCAGGCTATCGAACAGTAATACTATGTTTATTTTACTTTCATAAAAGCTATAAGAATAAATTAACAAAAACGAGTAGTGAATGTAGTCATCCGAGAAGAAAGCGATGTGCGAAGGCGTAACTTTATAGAAAGCCATATGAATGAGCCAGAAAACTTTGTATTTTCCACAAGATTTTTGGAATATTGTGGAAAATACAAAGTTTTCTGGCTTATCCAGAAGAAAGCCTTAAAAGAGATTGTCAACACTTTAAGTAAAAAGGGACGTGTTTTTCGGCACAATTATTAAAAAATAAGATTTTTTTATGGGAATCGCTTATAAGAACAGAACATATAGTAAACTATAGTGAGAAAATGCAATAAAAAAATGAAGAAAGTAAAAGAAAAAATATAGTTACTTTTATTAAACATCTAAGTCGTTTAGCAAAAAAAGCCATTCCTTCACTATGCAAATAAATATCCTTTCATTGGGTGAAGAAGAGATATTTTTTGGAAGTAAAGAAACCAACTTGGGTGCTAAATAAGAACAATATTGCTTATAAACCTGTACATTTGGCTCGGTATTACAAAACAAAAACTCCTTCTTAAATTATATGCAAACAAACAAGGCTTATTAATATGTCCACCACGATTATAAAAAAAACTCTTAAAGCTTTCTATACAAAGTGATACCTAAAATTTTTAACTTATTGTAAGAATACACCAGCGGAAAAGGTGCCTCCATTCTTGAGGAATGCGTCATTACTCTAACTACTTTAATTTGAATAACTCTCACGTTCCGTATCATATATATATATAAAGCAAATGTCTGCCCGTCCGTCCGTCCGTCTGTCCGTAACCCTATTTATCTCGGAAACGGCTTAACTTAGAGATCTGAAACAAACTGCATTGTGTTTCTACGATGCTGAAACCTCATCTAAAGGTCCGGGTTCGAACCCAGGAGCACAAAATACGTTTCCATAAGAGATGAACGTAAATTACGTTTTCATGACTTGCAGAGGTCGTTTCTTTTACTAAATTAAATTAGAAATAATGGTCCTACGAAATTGAGACATGTGTCACAAGAAAGGAAAATAATCGTAGAATCTTATTTCAGTCGTGAATCATTCATATAATTTCGAAATTGCGAGAACTTTGATAAAATAGAAGAAAAATTCGTAATTTTTTTGGGAAATAAACAACCCATCCCTTTGACTACCAAGGCAATTTTTGAACATTGAGTTATCCCATATAAATGCACGGGGATAATCAGTTACTATACTTTTCCATAAGAAATGTACGTAAAATAGGTTTTCGTTACTTGAAGAGGATGTTTCTTTTACAAAATTAAATTAGAAACAATAGTCCTACGAGATTGAGACAAGTGTCACAAGAAAGGAAAACGGTCATATATTCTTATTTTAGTCGTGAAATATTGATATAGATCCGAACTTTCGAGGATTTTGATAAAACACACTGAAATTTCGTAAAATATTTTGGAAATAAACAAACCATCCCTTTGACGACTAAGGACATCGTTGAATATTGATTTCATGAATTATCCCATATAAGTGCACAGAGATAATCAGTTCTCATAATTTTTATAAGAAATTTACGTAAAGTAGGCTTTCATGACTTGAAAACAGTAGAATAAATATTATAAATAATAAGAAATATATTGAGTTATTATGAGCTTACGGCAGAATTATTTTGTGCTTAGGAGGACCAGATTTGTACGATAATAGATATATTTTAAACTAAATTATGTCTCTTCATGCTTGAAGGGGGCGTTTACTAGTATTAGAATAATAATAATTATTATTTTAACAGTATGCAATTTAAAATCAAAACAAGTCCTCGGTTCTCCATTCATTCTTTGACAGATCACTATTGCCTATTCTATTTCTTCATTTGTATAATTATACCCCAAGACGATAACAACTAAAAATAACCTTAGTTCAAAACAGTTCAGCGGATTTGCAAGTGCTCATGAAATAGTAATTTCCGCAATGATCCTTGTGATTGATCTTTCTCTCTCGCGTTATCACGTCTCAAATGCCTGCGACCTCGATATCTCCATTCGGATTCCAGGAAAACTCGCTCTTCTCGCCATTTTTTTCCAGGTTCTTCAAGTTCAACTTCCATGTGACCTTAATTGGGCTTCCCAAAATTGCGACATTTTAAAGCGAAATCGGGCGTAATGTTTCCAAGATTTTTGTTCGCATATTCCGAGAATCTTTATTCCGAATGAGTTTCAACTTTAATCAACAAAACTATGGAAAAACCAAAATATTTTCTTAAAAAATGAAACGGGTAACTTATGTCCATAAACTACAAGTAGTAGTTTTTACACTTACCCTATTTAAACTTAGGAAGTTACTGTTCTTTCTCTCACTTGGTTGTGAAATTTCTCGCTTAATAATCTTAATTCCTCGGTAAATTTTGATTAAATCGCTGTAAGGTTATCAAAATTGAAGTTTACTTCAGATTTTCAGTGAATGACTTCAATTCCTGGAATTGCGAATTAGCAAAATCTATAAAACTCTCTCCAATTTCAGCGAAGCTTTATTAATTGTGTGTATCTAACCATTTAAAAGAACTCAACTTCGATCTTCTAAGTTAAAAAGATATGTGCGGCTTAGCAAAAATATGTCTGGTGGTTACGGGAATATCTCGATTCTTAGCGGTATGAATTATAGCCTGAAGTGTATGTTTTCATTCCGAAAAAGCACACAAAAGAACTTGCTTATATCGAAGTTATCTTAAATAAATCTATATCAGCGTATACTTTTGAATGAATCTAACTTTCAGCTGCACTGCGTCCGACGCAATCCAAGACAAGATTGCAGAAAAACGACCTTCGACTATTAATATTTTCTAAGTGAGTATTTCATCTGCGCTCACGAGATAACAGAATCAAGAAAACTACTGACCTATTGCAATTTCAATCACAACAGGGCATCAGAGTTATTACAGTTAGTTGTGTTTAAACATAAAAGGGATGCACTGAAAGTATCTCGTTCGTTAAGTATTGTATCCTTCGGTGAGCAAACATAAACACACCCGACTATAACAAGGAGTAATTTTCATGTGTAGCTATTAAATTGGGATTAGCCTTAGTTTAAACGAATTGTTTTATATTATTCAACAAGTTCATAACCCAATCGGTGGAGGTTTATTTTATTTTATAGGACAATATTATTATTCTCTTATTCTCTTACTTTTAAAAATGTTAAAACAGACTTAGTAATTTCCACAAATAAAACTTTAATACACGACCGGTTTCAGCTGTACGCCATCATCTGAAATTACTAAGTCTGTTTTATCATTTTTAATGTCTTTTCACGAAGTACGGCCAGAGAATCTAGATTTCTCTTATGATTTCTCGCGAATGCGTATGGAATCCCCAACAGCACATCTTATACCTTAGACTCTTCTAAATAGCGGAGCCGATTCACATCGAAGAAAGCCGAGAATAAAAGGAAAGAGGTGGAAATATTCCAACGTAAGGTAGGTCAAGTATTTAACCCCTTGCGCTCCAGAGGATTCGTAACCCCTATTTTTGCAACTGGGCGTGTTCGCTACAGTGTGCAGACAATTTTCTCAACGGTGTAAACCGGCCACCCTTAAGGTCAGTGACTTGGCAGTCTGGAAACAGGGCAGGCTGTAATGGACACCTGGCGAGTCGGGGGCGGATTCGTTACCAAACTGCGAAGAAACTTGCCAACGATCGCGTATCGCGACCATCGAGATGATGAAGCCTCATTCACACCTCTGCGGGAAATCAGCGATTTTTTAACTAAGAGAAGCACATTTTAATTGATCGATAATCTTCCTATGCAGAACACCTTCTTATCTCAAAGGCCCGTATAAACACAAAAAAATCGCGGCATGCTACTCTAGATATGTTTGTTAGTTTACTTCCGAATCAAATGTATACAGACTAAAGCATTGGACGGAGGATACTTATATTAATATCATTATCATATATATGTAAAGCAAAATGTCTGTGCGTCTGTCCCTCCCCCTATCTATTTCAGAAACGGCTCGATGTAGAGATATGAATTGTTTATATTGTTTCTTGTAGAGGTTGTTTATTTTACAAAATTAAATTAGAAGCAATGGTTTTGAACTTGAACTTTGATAAAATACGCGAAACATTCGTAAAATTTTTGGGAAATGAACAACCCATCCTTTTGACGACTAAGGCCATTGTTGAATTATCCCATATACGTACACGGGGATAACCAGTTCTTATATTTTTCTATAAGAAATGTACGTAAAGTAGCCTTTTATGACTTGAAAACAGTAGAATAAACACGAAGTCACGCCTAACAATATCGATTTTATTATTTAATATCGATTTTATTATAAATAATGGTAAGAAATATATTGAGTTGTGATCTTACGACGATATATACGATAATAGATATATTTTTAAACAAAATTAAGTTCCGTCGTGCTTGACGGGGATGTTTACTAGTTATAAATAAAATATAAAAGATTTATATTCGCTAGCAAATAAAATTTCCAGAAAATGTATGCCCGTTTCATTTCAAGCAAGGCTCAATTAAAGGTTTCTTAAAGGCACACCACTGCTCCTAAACATTGAGATCGTTTGTTTTAATCTAAGAATGCTACTTTCTATCTTAGGAGGAGGAGAACCACTTGGCCGCATATCAAACCATCAGGTCGCATGTCATACCGTCAGGCCGCATCTGAAACAATCAGGCCTTGAGTCACACGTTAACTATATTTTACTCCCTGTCATACACCAATAGTGGCTTTCGAGGTAGGTATGCAAATGTAAGTGGTCCGACAGCAAAATTTAGAAAAACGAATTTAAACGTCAAGTGAACTCAGATCGGGTTTTATTAAACGATACAATTAAGTTTCTAGATTATTTAAAAGAGTCGAAGAAATGACTGCAATGAATGCAGAAAAAGAGTATATGTTCCCTATCACTTAGTCTTTTTTAAATGACTTCTCTTCCTCAATATTTATTAATTGCTTTCAGTTACTAAGACTTTTTAAGCAAAAGATTTTCTGACGAAAATAAATTTTTTTATGATCAAGAATTCCACAACGTTAGCCTCTGTTCAGTTGATTTTATACCTACTACTACTTATACTATCGAAGATACTAACGGTGGAGCGACACGATATGACGTAATTCGCTTGATTTTTCTAATTAATATATATGTTATTTGACTTGTGTCAGCACATTTCGGCCTACAAGGACTTTTTTCCTTCTTACCTGGCATAAAGATGCAATATTTACAGACTTGACTGAGTAAAGAATGAAAGAGTTTGCGAGAAAAATTATCGTACCTGAAGGTTGGCGAAGAAAATATCGTTGCTATAGGAAAACGCCAAACGCCGGAAAACAGCGAAATAAGCGGCGTAAGAATAGAAATATGGGAAATAAAAGAACTTTAACGAAAGTTACGGTCGCTTCCACAGTAATTTCCATCAGTCTGAAACGATAAAAAAGCAAAACATGAGTAAAAAGAATGATTTTAGATGAACTTAATGAAATCAAAACTGGAGCCGCGACAAGTTAATAATCACAAACCTCCCTACTTAATAAATTCATTCGGTATTGGCGTATAAAGACACTCATACGACAACAACACCAACAACCAATTTGTACGAGAATAAGAAAAATTCGAGTAAAGCCGTCAGAAAATAACGACTATATTATACTCTCGTGCATTAATATGAGTCAGACCGCAAGCACATGAGATTGGCATATCATGTTTCAAAAGAATGAATTCTGTGCCTGTAGACGATGAATTGATGGAACTACTGCGAAGGTCATTCTACTGCTCAATGGAGCACCAAAACAAAAAGTGAAAATTCCTCTCCAAAGATAACTTTAAACACGCTTTCTTTGTATCTCTTAGTAGCATATATTCTTGATGATTACACTGCCGCACAAATTTTTGTCATTTTTGTTACGAATAATCAAATTATAACTCTATACATTTGAACAAATTGGGCTTAAATATTGACAAGGGTATTTACCAAATCTTACGAGAGAAAATTAAAATTTGGAGAAGAGAAAATGACTGTCTTGCGAAGAATAGGAATCCGCTATCGGTGTATATTTCTAAGAAAATAGGAAATGATAATTCAAAAAAGAGCAGATATAATTCTGAAATAATTATCTTAAAATAATTTTATATGAAATTATGTTTCGCAGAAATCTGCAGATTCTTATTCTGCCAATTTCAGATTCGTCTCATCACAGTTCTTCGGGAAGTTGTGCAGGTTTCGCACTGATGGATTATTTTGCGAGCGATTATTTCATAATTCGTAAAATAGGTTAATTACTGTCCTTCAGTGTATGTCAGAGCTAAATCCCTTCGCAAACATTCCAAATGTAAGTCAAAATTGCGGTTAAATTAGGAAACTACTAGAAAAAACAGCTTTTATAAAATATTGTTTAAAAAAGTTTTTAATACATATGTATTATCATGGCTACATCATTCCCTGAAAAAAGATTACTTTAAGGTAATTACTGTCTGGGGTGAAAAGGGAAAAGGTCAATTTATGATTTTCCGTAAATTCATTTATTTTTATTTATGGAGATCGAATTGGTAAACCGTTCTAATTCGATATAGAAGATATCTCTACCTGCGGGCTTCGTACTGCATGGCTGCGTGTTTCACATATATCGTTATTCTATTGGTGATATCAGCTATAAAGACGAATGTTGTAGGCTCCCAGATAGCCAAGTGGGAAACGCGTCCCGGGTTCCATTCCCGGTTGGCGGCACGTGCGAATTGACCTAAGCTGTCGAAGCACTTTTAACAATACTACTACAATACGAATGTTGTAACAACGGGTCTACTTCAAAATTAGTAATTTCTGGAACAATAAATAAGATTCAGAAACAAGTATATAGTAGTAGTAGTATTGTTAAAAGTGCTTCGACAGCTGAGGTCATTTCGCACATAGGATCCCACCGGGAATCGAACCCGGGACCGCTTTCATTGAAGTTGAACGCGTTGCCCACTTGGCTATCGGGAGCCCCGATTCAGAAACAAATCATTGTGCAAAATTGAAGTTAATATGAAAAGAGATGAAGGCATCATTCTGCGCCAGGAAATTATGCCCATTTTTTACCCTGAAATCGCAATTGAAATTCATCTCTAACAACAGCCTCACCAAAGCCTATTTATTACAAAAACAACATTTCATGGTATCAGAGAAATACTATCTCACATACGCTAACCATAATACGTTTTCTTGTCAATGGAAAACTTGACGAATTCCAAACATTTCCGGTATCTCCGCTGAATCTTTCCGAGGCAAAAAGATCTGCTTTTTTCCTCAGCTGCGGACTACAGCGAAGGGTAGATGTGGGACTGAGGAGAAGGTGTTGAAATAAACCCTTCCGCTTTTAGAATCTCTTCATTTCCTCACGTCCTTGACCGAAACTCGTAGAAATATTCAGGCGCCATCCAATTCTCCTCCTTCTCTGCGAAAAAGACCAAACAAACGCAGCTCCCGCGGGACCACCGCCATCTTGTGGCAAAGTCTCCACCTCGTGGGTCTTCTCAATGACAACTACCTTCCGGTGATCTTTTGGCCCACGTGCACAATTGAGTGTCGCCAAACTGGAGTGAGGTCACTGGCAGTAAACATTGGGAGTGGCAGTTCATGCGATGTACAGAAGTGACCGCTGTCAAATAAATTGATCGCCGCCTTTTGTGACCGCAAGAATATGCTGATCATCTTCATCTCCTACCTCAACGCGGTTAAAATGTCTGTAAACGGTAAGTAACGCATGACACACATTCGTTACTCATCGCTCACCTTTCTAAAGTTTCATATTAAATACCAATTCAATCTTTCTCTAGTAATCAACTCCTCCCTGTGAATGACACAACAACTTTCGTCTTTGTCTTTCCCAATCTTTTTCTGACAACTGTCCCACCAAAACTTTCTTTCACAATTCTGTTAGTATTATTTATATTCTTCCAATAACTTGGTCACTTATTCTGTCTCTAACCTCTTCGGTCAAAATCCTCCGACACTCCTGGCTTTTTATCAACAAAACGTTGCTTACTCTATTCAATAACCATTTAAATCCTGATTTATTCACTTCATGAAAGCTTCTTAGCTACTGATATTTATATTCAACCTAATTTAAACATCTACCATCCCAAGAAAGAAAAGTATATAAAGAATGAACGAGTATGAGAACCTTATGTCTCCCCTCATAAGGATGAGGGGAGACATCTTTATTCTTCATTCAAACTACGTGGAGTCAAGTCATATTACTCAACTAACCTCGACTGAGAGAAAATATAAGATAGTGAATAAATGAATAATTTAAGTATTGTTTTCCGTGTAACCTATAGACAGTTTCTCTACTCAATTCGGAAGGAAAGACTTCGTCACTGTTGAAAACAGAGGCGAAAAAGTGATGATACCGGACGACGCCGCGGCCACTTGCGTACACAGAATAGAGCAAAGCAAAGGGGTCTATTAGAAAAGTGTTGAGCAGATGAGTGGAAAGGGCAGGTGCCAACTTTCCTTTTGGCAAATGGCAGTTTGCCGAGCAGAGGCGTGCCGATTGCTCAGAAGGTCGGGTTTGTAGAGGCCGCCCGATTTCGGACGGAAAACCGAACGGCCTTTTGTTAAAAGATTCGAGCGGAAATGCGGGAGAAGATTAGCGCGGAGATTTATCGAGGCTGAAATACTGAAACGTATTGCCTTCGACCCTGACTTGGAGCGGTGGTTAGTGAGTCTGGCTACAGGTATGACGGCTGCCTCCTCCAACAACGCTTTAGACTTGACATTTTGTCGACATATATAGATATATAAATGACGGTGGATTACATACATATTATATATATATTATTATTATATTATATATATTATATTACATATACATATAGACGATGCAACGAGTAATTATTAGCATACTTTTGCAATATTATACATTTTATTTGCATTATTTGGGTAATAACTCCGGTCAGTCTCATAAACTACATTTCCACTAAATTCTATGCCTTGAACTATTGATGAACTTTTAATGAACTCGTGAATTAAGGTCGTCGTACATGGAATACTTATCAACGAAGTTAAAGTTCTTCCTTCTTACCCTGTAACTGTGATTCTTCGTAGCAAATAACTGAAGTCTGATATCTTAAAGCAACTACTATAGTGCTGTTGCTGTTTTTTTCAGTAAATTTATTCCGAGAAGCAAATTTGTTTTTCCTTATTTGAGTAATAAGTAACTTTGTATAACAGAAACACAAGTACAAGAGTATTAAAGTAAATTAAAGAAGAATTTAAGAAATGCTCTTATTTTGTGCTTAAGGGTAATGCATGATGAAAATTAGTCATGAGAAAATCATTTGTATCAGCTATTAAAAAGGCTTTATATTACTATCACGAAGTTTTTTTACTACGGCCATTCGAAAATTAGTATTCTGGTGCTTCTCTCCATTGAAGGACATCGACTCCTTTTTCCCTAAAATGACGGTGGCAGGCTGAAGCACCATCAATTCAACAGCCTTTTGTCCTTCGATCTCAAATATCCCGAACCTACCAAAGTGCTCGTCTGGAACGGATCATGCCCTTTTTAATTCACTACCTGAATGTGACCTCATTAAAAACGATGTTATATTTGGAAGAGTGCGCATTTCCTTTGGAGGGAAGTCGAAGGGCGGACTGAGAAGGATGGAAAGACGATGGCAGTCGTGTCTGGAAAAGCAGATTAAATGAAAATACATCAATAGCAATCGCGCTCTTCCCTTTCTGGGTGATCACAGTTATAGTCTTTTAGGCTTGCAGTTTTATATTATTGCATATATATTTCCTCTCAGATACATCCATTCTTCTTACAGATTCCCTTTTCTTCTTTATATTTCGCTTATTTTCCCATGATTTCGTTCACAGAACTCAACCACCTTTAAATCGGAGATATTCTCCTTTCTCTCAATCTCACTACTTACAGTCTTTATTCTATTTTTCCAAAAACACCGTGGCCTATCTCCCTTATATTTATCACAGAGACTTCTAGCCCACATTCATTCATTACCCAGTCATTACTTTCTCTCATCTGTTTATATCCAGCTGAAGACTACCTCTGATAGACCACTCAGAGTAGGATATTTCGCCCAAACTGGGCTTGAGTTATTGCAGCTCTTAAATTGTTAAGTGCTTTCATATTTAGTATTTTTTTGCAAATTCCAACCGAATTAAGTATTGCAATGCCAATTTGTCCTATTTCAAACTTAAAGGTATAGGTTTCGATACCAAGAAATCCAAAATTTCCCTAAAAAAGTCATTTTCCCATTATTTTCCTTCATACCATCATCGGCATCTCATTTACAACGGGGATGTGGTCAATGAATTGCCTAGAAAGGGCTGCCAATGGTCTAAGTAAGGTTAGATTTTCGACGGAAACTCTACACACTATATTTAGTGCATACAATTCTGAACGGTAACTGTCCATTCTACCTCCAGGCTCACTTCAATTTTCTGAATACTGGACATAATCTTGGAACCCGTTCAATTGATACACTCATGATTCCTATTCACCGGACTAAAATGTGCAGTAAAAAATAAAGGTGTTGAAAAAATAACCACTTTTCAAGGGAAACTGGTTCACTGGAAACTTTGCACAATAATACATAACTTAGTTATGTAGTATTGTGCAAAGTTATTTGAGATTAAATTTACCAGTTTCCCTTGAAAAGTGGTTATTTTTTCAACACCTGTCATGGAATACTACAAAGTAAATCGCCGCTCCGTCGAATTTATTATATGTAAAAAATAAAATTTAAAAAATAATCCTTTTAAACATTTCCTTTAAACATCTACGTATTCGGCACTTAAAACCAAACCACAAAGCAAACATCGTAGCCATGGCCCTATAGGAATCTTAATCTTCCCAAATTATGTTTGTGTATTCCCGTGCGTTTTTATGAGTGAGAACTCTAGAACGTTAAACAGTAATATTAATCACCTTGTTATGTTCGTCCACATAAGAATACAGATTGCTTGCACCAACGAGCTGATTGATTTTTTTATACTGTTTTGTTTTTATTTATTTATGCATTTTTACAATGTTTTTTTCTTATTTTACATATATACTGTACTGTTTATCACATACTTTAGTAAATAGTAAACAGTCTGTATAATCTTTTATAGTAATAGCAAATATCTAATATAATCTTTGGTAAATAAATACTGCTCCATAAATGTATTGATTACGTGCAGAGCCGCGCCCAGTCCATCTGCCGCCCGGGTGCAAACATAATTTGCCGCGCCTTAAAATTAAATACCAAAACCTGATTCGTTCGTTTTCCTGATTTGCAGGTAAAAATTACATTGTAAGACTTGGCAAAAACCAGTGTTTTATGACTTCGTTTCCCAGCTTACATTGGTCACTAAAAATCAGAAACAATTAATCATCCATATTCCGTATGCTGATATAGTAAATCGTCGTTATGAGTCAAGTTAATAGTTCATATTACTTTCGAGTATCATTATCATCGCAATGCGCACAACTTAAAATTATATGAATCGTATGAAATCTATTTTTCTAACGTACATATTAAAGCTTCTAATCAAAATCATGTTGCAGCATAAATAATCACATATTTAGGGAATGGAGGCAAATAAGAAATATAGCATAACATTTAAGTCAAAAAATGTACATTGCGAGATCTCATAACTGCAAATCCATGTACAACATCATAAAAATGTCCATCACAAATTTCATTCTCTATGCCGATGAGAGCCAATTTTTTTAACTGTCTTGGCACATTGATGAATGGAAATGATTCTTTGATGGGATGACTGGGAAATGTATCGCACAGAAAACGACAATTAAAAGCTGAGCTTCAGTTGCCTCCACCGCCAGGGTGCGCTGCACTCATAGGATGGCTCTGATTGCGTGCGTAATGAAAGTTACGTATTATTATAAAGTTATGTATCGTATACGTTTATCTTAACTACACACACGATATTAAGTTCAGATTTTGGTATTAGTGTTATCTATGTACGCGATGTACGTAAATCAAATTTGTTAATTTCCATATGTAGCTATAGTGTCGAGTTTAATTATTTCTTATGATTTTCATATGTGAAATATGCGTGTATTGCTTTTGTATACTATTTTTTCAATTTAATGAAAACCTTTCTTATAGAATTTGGATTTATTTTTCATCGATTTTTAATTTAACTATAATTAACCTGTACTATACTTTTCATTGTATTAATTTTATATTTTTTAAATTATAAACTGCGTTTTAGTGGTTTCTTTCACCCCATTCCTTCGCGGGTGTTTTCTTTAACATAGGGATTGTAGTAACCGTAAATAAAGTCATTATTTTCATAATTCATTTATTCTCAGAACTATATGTGGCCATTTTATCATTATTTGTTCAATATATAAGTTAAAAATTGTTGGTGATGAGGGACGCACACCTCTACTTAACATTACTCTATTATCTCACACCTCTACTTATAACTTCTAATTTTGTTTCCTTCAGCCGTCCTAAAGCTCGCGTCCCTGTAGCATTTTTTTAATCTTTTATTAAATATCTAGAAAATCCCTTGTTTACCGTTACTTGCGATAGTTAATCTCTGTGTCTGCCGCTTTTTTTTCGAGGTTGATGCCCAGCGGGTTTTAAGATTGTATTCTTTATAACTTTTTAGGGGGCAAAAACGGTGTCTATCGGGTAACGTCCTTTACGGAATCCACACACAACTTTTATCTTGTACTCTTCATCTCTTTCTCATTGCCCTTGTTCATCATCCACTTTAGATAAGCGTCTTTCGTTTCTTTTATCACTAAATTTCATTCGTCATTCCATATTTTCAAACCTTTTTTTGCAGTTCTTAATCTTTTGCCTAAAGTTTCATTCGCTGCGTTTGTAATACCTTACTGCAGGGTTTCCCAAAATGTGTTCCACGGAACACTGCTGTTCCACGAAGAGTTTTTAAGTGTTCCGCGGAAACTTACGAAGAATGATAACTCTTGTATGAATTTCAGTTTTGAATTAAGTAATAACATATTTTTAAAATCAGGGGCTCTTGATTATATGAGAAGATTGTGTTTTCAATAAACCCTTGACTCTTACTTTAATGAAATCGATTATTACTAATATTTATAGACAGAAAAAGTAACCAAGGTGTTCCGCTGATATCATAGAATTGATAAAGTGTTCCGCCGGAGGAAAAGTTTGGGAAACTCTGGTATAGACAGATACTTTAGTTCGCTGAACTTCTATTGTTATATCCCTCTCCAAGAATTGATCCAATGAATACAGTAAAATTTGGTCTCCCAAATAGCCAAGTGAGCAACGCGTTCAACTTCGTTGAAAGCTGTCCCGGGTTCGATTCCCGGTGGGAGTCTCCGTGCAAAATGAAATCAGCTGTTGAATCACTTTTAACAATACTACTGCTACAGTAAGATTTCTGTCTTTAATTTGAAGGTATTAGAGCAATGATCAAGTGTAATAAATACGTGTTTTCAGCTATGGCCATCTCCTTCGATAAAAATGGAAGGAAAATGAACGATTCTTTGTGGGTAAATTCAATGAGAGCCATAAACGTAGTGATTATTTCAGTCTGGTAACATTTCCAATGGAATCATGTAGTTCNGCTGCCACAACTGATTTAAAATGGGGCCATTTTCGAATAAGATATAGCTGTAAACAAAGGGAAATTTTGTTAGAAATTAGACTTTTAATGTGACATAAGTGAATCATAACTAATTATAACTCCAAACAACTTTCCAGGGAAACTGACTTAAGATTAATTCATTGAAAAATCATACTTGTATCTTATTAACTTCAACGTACGGTTACTATTCGTCAGATTTTGAGTATTTCATTTTGGATCGATCTTTTTCCAATATAAATATTGAGGCGGTATCAGCATTTCTTTCAAATTTTCGTGCAAAGATTTCAAAACTGATTTCGAAATCTTATGATTGTGAAATTCCATGGGCTGAAAACACCCAGAACCTGTTGCACGCGACAGATGACTTGAGAAGGAAGAAATCTAGACAGTCAGTTGCCGTATTCCGTTTTTGACATGATTTCATACATAATTTTACATCGGGTTATGAAATAATGGATTTTTATCAAGTGCTTTGATCTTCCCGAATTCTTGCCATTCCGTGTTTGTCTTCCATCGCTGACGAATAATTTAAGCGACTGAAAAGGATGTTAAAGTAGCAATTAAATATGATAGCAAATGTCATTGAAGCAGTAAAACAGTATTGCAATCAAAACGAGCCACTTCGCCTTAGCTCCTTTTTTATTAGCTTTTTACTAGTTAGTGTATGGAAATATATGACGGAAAGCAAAGTTTAATGGTTAAAACTCCAGTATTCACGAAAGACTAACTCAATAAAGAATGGATGCCTTTATATCTGCTAATTTCAAAGGAGTGACAATATATTAACTGTCAATATTTTTTATGTAATAGTACTAGTAATATTGTTAAATGTGCTTCGGCAGTTGAGCTCATTTCGCATATGTGAGCTTCCACTGGGAATCGAACCCGAGATAACTTTTGCTATGGACAATTTTAATTACTATACAGCTGTTATCTTTTAACAGTTATTTAAATTCAAATGTCAAAATGATAATTTAACCTTCTCAAGGATTCTCTATAGTATTGACGAGTACATTAGGGAAGAGTAAAAGAAGTGTCTGTTTGCAAATGTATGACTAAGGAATCACCACGAAAAAATGTCCTCCTCTTAGCGACAAGTTCGAAAAGCGCAGAATTCAATTCTTCCTATGTTTATCAGTATTCTAGAAACATATATTGTCACCGCTTAGATATTTAAGACGTTCATTTATTTTAAATTCTCTTATAAAACAGAAAAAGCGTTCAGTAAGTTAAGTTGTGCCGTCTCTTATAAAAGAAATAAAAAGACGGATAGCAGTGATAAAGGCAGTCGCTAACCTAATAGTAACCTTAAAATCAAGCACATTAACCCATCCCCGTTCTTTTAGAGGAATTAATTTTCCCAATTTGAGCTCCGTGTATTAATAAAATTTTCATGCATCTGTTTCAAGTTAAAGCGGATAAAACTCTGAAAAGGGGGCGCTTTCTCAGGCTTCTAAATCCCACTGTCAGCAATTCCTTTTATCTCCATTGTTCTTTGCAATAACTTCCTTGAAAGAGTCATTTAACAATAGGAAAACAAATAGAACGTTTTTCTACATGCTGAGATCTTTTTATGGGTCAGCAGCTCACCAGGCTTATCTATTGAGGCTGAGGAAAAACTAAGGAAATGATGCGAACTCTCGCGGATTTTTTTCTTTTACGCAATCCTTTCATTCGTTGGGTCTAGATTTTCCCAGAGCTTACAAGGACGCCAATAATCCAACTAAAATGTATGTTCCTTTGCATGCGAATATATTCTTTGTGATCACTTGGTATTCTTCTACAGACTGGAGACATTCAGCACGTGTGATTTACGCTGGCGAGCCACTTTAAGAGAAGAAAAGAGAACAACTCTGCTTAAAATTCTTAAGACGATTTTAAGCAGAGTTAGTGGCAGACTTAGCACCGCGTTGTTACGTTCTTCTAATTAAAAGGGATTTTATTATTAATCGATTTTTCCCTTTCGATGGTTACGGCTTCCTTCCGTTAGGGGAGAGTTCCAATGTCAAATGGCATATTTAATCCTAGAAGAAAGACTGTAAAGTAACATAAATGAAATGGGTAAAAAAACTATAGGATGTTTCTTATCTCTCGAGCATATCAATTTATTCAAATAACGAACAAAACTCTCCGGATTGTGGCGTTCTCTCATTTGTTCTATTACAAATTAATATCTGTCAGTAAAGTATTCAGCCCGAAGGCCGGTTCGGACCTCATCCCTTCAACCAGAGCCTATGGGTGCAAGGGGTGCATCGCACCCGGGCGGCGACATCCAATGGGGGCAACAGCAGCGTAGCCAACCATTTAATGTTATTACAACAATATAATTAAACATTTGCAAACATTAAGAGGAAAGACTTGCGGATAAGATGAGAAAGGAATATTTCTTCAGTGGATTTAATCGAAGACATGGAAGCAATAAAAAATTTTCTTGTACCAAGAATAAATCCTCTTCAGGTTTTGGAATATATATTTAATAAAGATTAGATCCGAGTCTTTCCTAACCCGAAAAAGTAACCAAGGTGTTCCGCTGATATCATAGAATTGATAAAGTGTTCCGCCGGAGGAAAAGTTTGGGAAACTCTGCCTTACTGTATCAAAATCCACTTCGGCCTCAACTTTGTGGTAGCTCTTCATGATTAAAGAGGAATAACAACAACATCTACGCGTTACCATAGGATTATGCGTGGTATATGGTAACGTGTATGCTGTTTTATTCCTCTTTCATCAGCTTACTGTATATTCTGCTAATCCACTCCAACACATTAACTGATATCTTCTTGCATCAAGAGCTGATTCAACCTACTGTGACACAGAAAATATAGATAATAATACAAAAAATGATATCACTACAGTTTTTTAACTTCTTATTTCTTAAATTGTTAGAATAATGTTTAATGATAAACGTAGCCAATGATTCTAAAGATATTTAGATGTAGAACGCAGCTGTTCATATATTTTATTTTCTGCTGCCACAACTGATTTAAAATGGGGCCATTTTCGAATAAGATATAGCTGTAAACAAAGGGAAATTTTGTTAGAAATTAGACTTTTAATGTGACATAAGTGAATCATAACTAATTATAACTCCAAACAACTTTCCAGGGAAACTGACTTAAGATTAATTCATTGAAAAATCATACTTGTATCTTATTAACTTCAACGTACGGTTACTATTCGTCAGATTTTGAGTATTTCATTTTGGATCGATCTTTTTCCAATATAAATATTGAGGCGGTATCAGCATTTCTTTCAAATTTTCGTGCAAAGATTTCAAAACTGATTTCGAAATCTTATGATTGTGAAATTCCATGGGCTGAAAACACCCAGAACCTGTTGCACGCGACAGATGACTTGAGAAGGAAGAAATCTAGACAGTCAGTTGCCGTATTCCGTTTTTGACATGATTTCATACATAATTTTACATCGGGTTATGAAATAATGGATTTTTATCAAGTGCTTTGATCTTCCCGAATTCTTGCCATTCCGTGTTTGTCTTCCATCGCTGACGAATAACTTAAGCGACTGAAAAGGATGTTAAAGTAGCAATTAAATGTGATAGCAAATGTCATTGAAGCAGTAAAACAGTATTGCAATCAAAACGAGCCACTTCGCCTTAGCTCCTTTTTTATTAGCTTTTTACTAGTTAGTGTATGGAAATATATGACGGAAAGCAAAGTTTAATGGTTAAAACTCCAGTATTCACGAAAGACTAACTCAATAAAGAATGGATGCCTTTATATCTGCTAATTTCAAAGGAGTGACAATATATTAACTGTCAATATTTTTTATGTAATAGTACTAGTAATATTGTTAAATGTGCTTCGGCAGTTGAGCTCATTTCGCATATGTGAGCTTCCACTGGGAATCGAACCCGAGATAACTTTTGCTATGGACAATTTTAATTACTATACAGCTGTTATCTTTTAACAGTTATTTAAATTCAAATGTCAAAATGATAATTTAACCTTCTCAAGGATTCTCTATAGTATTGACGAGTACATTAGGGAAGAGTAAAAGAAGTGTCTGTTTGCAAATGTATGACTAAGGAATCACCACGAAAAAATGTCCTCCTCTTAGCGACAAGTTCGAAAAGCGCAGAATTCAATTCTTCCTATGTTTATCAGTATTCTAGAAACATATATTGTCACCGCTTAGATATTTAAGACGTTCATTTATTTTAAATTCTCTTATAAAACAGAAAAAGCGTTCAGTAAGTTAAGTTGTGCCGTCTGTTATAAAAGAAATAAAAAGACGGATAGCAGTGATAAAGGCAGTCGCTAACCTAATAGTAACCTTAAAATCAAGCACATTAACCCATCCCCGTTCTTTTAGAGGAATTAATTTTCCCAATTTGAGCTCCGTGTATTAATAAAATTTTCATGCATCTGTTTCAAGTTAAAGCGGATAAAACTCTGAAAAGGGGGCGCTTTCTCAGGCTTCTAAATCCCACTGTCAGCAATTCCTTTTATCTCCATTGTTCTTTGCAATAACTTCCTTGAAAGAGTCATTTAACAATAGGAAAACAAATAGAACGTTTTTCTACATGCTGAGATCTTTTTATGGGTCAGCAGCTCACCAGGCTTATCTATTGAGGCTGAGGAAAAACTAAGGAAATGATGCGAACTCTCGCGGATTTTTTTCTTTTACGCAATCCTTTCATTCGTTGGGTCTAGATTTTCCCAGAGCTTACAAGGACGCCAATAATCCAACTAAAATGTATGTTCCTTTGCATGCGAATATATTCTTTGTGATCACTTGGTATTCTTCTACAGACTGGAGACATTCAGCACGTGTGATTTACGCTGGCGAGCCACTTTAAGAGAAGAAAAGAGAACAACTCTGCTTAAAATTCTTAAGACGATTTTAAGCAGAGTTAGTGGCAGACTTAACACCGCGTTGTTACGTTCTTCTAATTAAAAGGGATTTTATTATTAATCGATTTTTCCCTTTCGATGGTTACGGCTTCCTTCCGTTAGGGGAGAGTTCCAATGTCAAATGGCATATTTAATCCTAGAAGAAAGACTGTAAAGTAACATAAATGAAATGGGTAAAAAAACTATAGGATGTTTCTTATCTCTCGAGCATATCAATTTATTCAAATAACGAACAAAACTCTCCGGATTGTGGCGTTCTCTCATTTGTTCTATTACAAATTAATATCTGTCAGTAAAGTATTCAGCCCGAAGGCCGGTTCGGACCTCATCCCTTCAACCAGAGCCTATGGGTGCAAGGGGTGCATCGCACCCGGGCGGCGACATCCAATGGGGGCAACAGCAGCGTAGCCAACCATTTAATGTTATTACAACAATATAATTAAACATTTGCAAACATTAAGAGGAAAGACTTGCGGATAAGATGAGAAAGGAATATTTCTTCAGTGGATTTAATCGAAGACATGGAAGCAATAAAAAATTTTCTTGTACCAAGAATAAATCCTCTTCAGGTTTTGAAATATATATTTAATAAAGATTAGATCCGAGTCTTTCCTAACCCGCAGATAGCTCTGCGTGTTTTATTGTCACTTACGGAGACTGTTGCTGCTAAGATAACCATACTCAAAAGTAATGTGAACTCATAATGACCATTCACTATGTCAACATACAGAATATGCAAAGCTAATACGTAGTTACTGATGTTTTGTGATCAATGTAATCTGGGGAAAAAAGTCATAAAACGCCGGTTTTTCCAAGTCTTACAATTTAATTTTTACCTGCAAATCGATATGTGTATGGTTTTGGTATTTAATTCTTAGGGGCGGCAAATTATGTTTGCATCCTGGCGGTAGATTGGCTGGGTGCGGCTCTGCCTTCAACCATCAGCTACGAAGAGCTAGGAGAGGGAAATGAGGCTTACTAGGCGAGATGAGGAGTTGGGTAGTTTGCCCTTACTTTCCTCACTGAGCTAGAATGCTATAATCAAACAAGCCCACGTTACTGAAGGACAATGACACTACGAGGAACACTTTTCGTAACTCTGCCTCAAGGGAAACCTTAATAAATGCGATTGTTCAGCATAACTCAAACCTCAGTAGCCTTCATATCATCACAGCCATGTGCAAGACTGAAACAAAAGTAAATAAAAGATACATTTATATCTATCCTGTACCAAAAGAAAAATGATAAATATCTCATTTATCATGATATGGCAGCAGAATCCAAACATTAATATACGTTCATTAAAAGTTACATTGATTTGAATTTATATAATCCCGCTATACCTCGCCATGGAAGGTCCTTTGTGCTACATTTTAAGGCTACTTCATAATTGAATTCCAATTTTTTTCCCTTTTCTCTCAACTGTAATATTTTTTTCTTTTTATTCTTAAAGACGATTGCGGTTTTTGCTTTATTGCATCGGAACGGCGATTCCTCCACGTTCGGGAGTGGTTTTACACATTTCCGGGGAAAATTATTCAATTTCATATCACGTTCTTGCATCCTTATTTGACCGAGTAAACGGAGATAAAAATAAAGGAGAATTCCCTTTTTCCCGCACTACGCCGGAGGGAGGCGGAACTGCTAAATATTTCGAGCGACCTACTTCCACTGCCACGCGCATATCCGCTCCAGCGCGGAAAGAACATTTTAAGTCAATAACATCTTCTTTGGCAAGTCAAAACTGCTATAGTGTTCACAGCAGATCTGCTGAACCGCAATCAGCGCCAAATAGGAATTCTCTGCTTTCCTTCCGATGGCAAAATTCGCCCAAATTCGCTGAGCGAATTCAAAATCGACAGAAATATCTTCCGTGTCTTTTCCACCATGTTATCTCATTCCATCGTCTATTTTTTGAGTAAAATTCTAATAAAATCAATTTTTGATAACAACTGGGAAAATGTATTCATAGTTATACCCGTAATTCTCTTACTTTCAGGTCATCTAACCGGAACCGAACCGAAAATTGAAACGGAAAAAAACGTCATTCCTGTCGGAGTGAAAACCTAATCCGAACCGAAACAGAAAGCCGTTATTCCGCTCTGATTTACAGTTCTCAACAATACCAGTTTAGTCAAGTTTAATTGGAAGAAGATTTACTAAACATATACAACTATGACTTGCAAATCTAAATTAAAAACAATATAAGAAATTTTCAGACAGATGTAATGTTACAATATGAAGTGAAAAAAAATATGATTCTAATCTGTTTAACGTTGGCTGTATGAGCGAAACCGAAAATAAACCGATATTTGTTTTTGTCGTTAAACCGGAGCGAAAACCGGAACGAAAAAGATTACGGTTTCACGCCCTGCTTACTTTTAAAAATTTGTGACGATTCAGTTATTTATTATGTTATCCTAAATCATAAATATGATTTGCACTGACATTGAAAGGGAATGGGTTATAGATAAGAAATAGAAAATTAACGGAGAAGAATACTTTGGGAGAATCAAAAGATATCATTCGAAATCAACTGGAAAGATAGCACCGACATAAAGCTAAGGATAAAGTCTGAGTAATTTTGCATCCTATTGATTAAAATTAAGGAGGGAAGCGACTAAACTAACAAGAAAATTATATGTATATTTATGTTTCGTGGAGCGAAAACATGTTGGTAAACATCGTTGAAAATACATTGTTTTCTTACAAAATCTAGTTACAGCCATCTAAGGAACGCTTAAGACGGAAAAATTTAAGAAATTTACATCGATGAAGTACACATAGCCTTTTTTTGGAAGCATTCTATCAGTTATATAAAATTAGAATATGATGCAATTCGATTAAACAAAACTTAAACTTAATAACGACAGTCATAAAAAACGTTCCGTATTACTTGAATGCAAATAAATCGTGGAATTCATAAATCCAGAAAATACCTCAGTGGTTATCTCATCAATCTCGTAGAGCTTCTGAATGATTTCAAAGAATCGCCTTAAGAAAAAGTCATCTCGTTAGAGTGTTATGAAAGCTCTAAAAGGAAACTAAGAAGAATAATTTGGATACAACCCCGTAAACAATGAGCGTGATTGCTTACCTATTTTATAAGGTTGTTTCGCCGGAGATACTCATTCCAAACGTAAAGTGATATAACATAGGAAAAGGAAAGAGGATAGTGATATTTCTGTAACCTACAGAACGAGATTTAGCAGTTGAAGATGCGAAAAGGAGGAAGAAAGAGCCATGGTAATTCATATGAGAAAAATACTGCGCGAAAGGATACTCATAACCAATGTACTTTATGCAGCATTTTCGATTGCAGCTCGTAATCATTACATCCAGACTTTTCGAAGAGAATATTCTGTCGAAGCCGTAATTAATTGTGAGAAATCAATTAGTATAACGGTATATTAAACCTGAAGGAGTAATTTCGTGGGAAAACCCTTCGTAAAACGAAGGACAGACCGAGGAAAAACCAGAGATGTTGGAAAACTCGCATTCTGAAGGAAGAGAGACGCAAATCCGAGATTGAAAAATAAGTGTACATTGGAATAAACATGGTATTTTAAAAGCCAAGGTTTAACCATCACTATGTTCGGTTGATTAGCGGTTAAAATTTGCAAATGTATTTGAGTGAAGACAACATCTAATGATTCAATTGTTTCTAATAAAGAAAGTAGCGTTTGCAGATACAGTGATATTGAAGAAAAGTTTTCCAGGGAACGATTTTTATATGTAACGGAGACATTCACAGAAAACATTAGCTTTCATCTGTCATTTGTTTAAATTGAATTTAAGAACGGCCAAACAACTTTCATCTTTATTTTTCATCAGTATTTATATTAAATGTTTTTTTACCTTTTGGCATTGCGCCCGGATATTCTTTATTTAATTCCATTTATTTCATATTTTTGAGAACTATTTCCACGCACTATATGCCATTTTTTGCCTTGGTTTTCCCTTCTGTTTTTTTCCCTCTGTTTCTTACCTTTCCTCTGAATTTTTGACCCGCCCATTTCCTGTGCCGTAGATTGATCACTTCAATCAGAACCTTCTCTTTTCCCATCATCTCCAGCACTTTTTATTTTTTCTTTTCCATCGACCAAACTCATCGACATCTACACATTTCTCTTTATACCTTCGCCTTTACTCAAACCACTTACTCTACCATAATTCTCTTCTCGTAAAAACCTACAATATCAACGCGCATACCCTTCACGGAAAGTTTCAAATTAACGTTTCCAATCAACAGTATAAATTTATTTCTCACAAATATTGTCTCTGAGTGCACTTCTTGAGGGTCAAACTTGCGAACTTCTCGTTCAAAAGTCGTGGAGCAGTTGAGAAAATAAAAATCAGATTCCATATCCAACTGGGAAATGGGAAAGATTTCCTCTTATATTAACACTTATCATTTTCTTTTCCAATAATGGGACGTTTTACAAATTATAATTATTATGTGAAAATTATACGTAACCGATTTCATTTCTAATCATGAATTGTGCTTCGTTTTATGTCTTATTTTCAACTGCCCTCATTCCATTTATCGGAAATTTTGCTTAAGCTCCCGTCACCGAACTTTTTCTTTGCGTTTCTACTGATAACATTTATTTTGCATGAACTGAAATCAGAAACCTCTACAATTTACCCACACAATTAAATTAGTTTCAACTTTTTTCTTTCTTCCTTCACATGATCTATCATGCACCTTATGTTGCATGACAAAGGAGGACAGAAGCGACCTATTTAGTATTAACTGCCACCTGAAATCTGTTCTTATTTTAGCTTATTATTAACAAAACTTTTCCTAACCCAAAATATCTGAATTATACGCGGACAATCCCAGCATTTCAGCCACAATTACCTGCATTACGTTGGCAAGCCTACATAAGTAAATCCAAGTAAAAACCCTTAAACACAACAATATCGTGGTCGATATTAGGTCAAAAATAATGACATGAGCGTAAATTAACGTCAATCATAACGGAATGAAAACCGAAAAACTATTATAGATTCGTGGGGAATCATGGATGGAAAAATTACAACTTTTATATGCTTCTCAACGATCATCTTTGGAAAAATGCAATGAGTGACACAAAACAAGATGAATGCGAAAAAGTAGTCATGGAGAAACCAGTAGAGTATCGCGAATAAGAGAACAGAAGCATGGGCGATGGCAGAGGGCGAGAAGCTGATGGAAGTCACGTATTCTTTCAGCGCTCCTTGCTCTTGGACATGAAGGACCGCAGTCACCTTTTCCGAGAAAGGCGAAGAGGCCAACAGACAAGCTATGGATAAGCGCTGAATCTGATGAATGTTTCCGAGACATTTTCTGCATCTGCTGGCGTATCGCAAGAGGCATAAACACCAAGCTACCAACCTATTTCTTTTGTTTATTAACGGTCTTTTGGAATTAACACACACACAAGTCTATTTTTTATTGCAGTCGCTTACCCATTTATTGTACTGTAAGTTCCTCCTCAAATTCGGCGATATTCATAATCGATTAACTAACGGAATTCCCCTCTCTCCTAGCATATTGAACCTTGCAAAAGGGTGGAGGGCATTGACTCACGGATGCCTTCTGCATCATTCGACCTTGAAGGAACCGGCCCTCCGTCTCGACGTCACTATAAGGTCGCCCGGAAAGATGGGAAACATAAGAACTCCCAAATCACGATCTTATCTCAATCATTCCCTTTGCCTCTGGACTCCTTCCTTTTCCACGTATTTGCAGAAAAATCCATGAGTAGAAAAATTCGTGGAAATGGACGAAATTTTATTTTAATTTTTTGTAACCCGGTACCCTCACAAACATCCATTCATTGTCCAATTGCAGTTGAGGCGTGAGCAGCAACAATAGGTGATCATACACGACTATTTCCTAACCAGAGAAATCAAATTAACCAGGACTCGAACCCGGGACCTTGGGGTTGAAGAGCCACTCGAAAGACAGAAAGAATGGGAATTCCCAATGAATTACTTCTCGTCTGATTCAAGCACCCTTGAAAAATTTTGTCGGGACAAAGGAGCGCTTCGGTCGTTTTCTGCTTTGTTTAGTTTGAATTGAGTTAGCTAGAAAGGTTATCTCTTTTGATAACACCATTGATTACTTCACACTGTGGATACTGAAATAACCTAAGGAATCTCTCCTTGATATTAGGTCGTGAATTACCTTGAAAAATAAGCATATAGCACATCTAAGCCGACACTTCTTCATACTATGATACATTTCTTACAGATACAGCAGGAATTGGTCTTTCATTTTTATTTCTTAGACTAGTCTTTTTTATATTGTATAGGAGTTATCTAACTCCGATTAAGAAGAATTGAAAATATAATCACAAGAGCGGCTAGTTTTAGAGTCATCATTAAGCTTGGTGTGTTTTAACATGGATAAGAGAAATATTCTTCATCGTGGATTTCTACCAGGTCAAAGGCCCTTAATTTAATTTCACATGAAGGATTTAATTCTTTCGCCTATGGAATGACTATTAATTTCGGGGATTTCATTTTCCTTTTCTCTCTAATATTGTTTCTTTTAGAGAAACCGCCATCCCCCCTCTATAAACTTGGTTTCCAGCGTGGAAAGCTTTGAATTCCCTAAACCTATAATAAATAGAATACAATTTCCACTAAGTAAATTTATATTTCAGCTGGAAATATAAAAGAAAGTAATAGTCTTTAACATATTCCTCGTTAATTAGCGAAAAATTCTAACTGGAAGTATAAAAGAAGATATCAGAATGTTTAACATATCAACATACACTAGCGAGTTTTTATCGCAAGTCTAGCTCTTTACTATTTCTAGTAAGAAGGAATCTAGTTCTATCTTTATTATTTTATCACAGCTATACAGTTTTAGCTTTTACAGCATCTTTGGAAGAAGATCGCAGAATATCTGTCGAACAAGACGATAGAAATGTACTGAGTTATCTCATTTCATATCCCATTCGTTCTCTTGAAGAAAACTAAGACATTGTATTCATCGTGAGTCCCCAAAAATTTCCATTGCTTACAAAATTAATCCCTCATCATCCAGGCTAATTCATTCAGAGATATCTTTATTTAATTTCAATGGAGCGCCGACCTTCGCAATTCGAATGCCTTTCAATTAAGAAGTTTAAGGGCAATTTCGTCGTGTAATTAACTGGACGAACGAAAGAAAAAACCTTGAGACGGAGGAATAAGTTCGTCCACCCCGGCGGTAAGGAGGTCATCCTCAGCGAGGCCCACTTCCTCCCGGCGATCATACATCCCGTTATGTCCCTTGGGGTCACAGGGAAACTACGGCTGGAATCACACGGATTTTAGCGACTTCGAACAAAAATATCCCGTTTGTTTTTGATTTCAAGTCCGATGTGGCACTTCTCAATTGCCGGGATCGAATTGATGATGAAAGGGGCGGGTTTTTTTGCATAGAAAACACAGAGGCTCGGTTCTGCGTGAAGGTGTTGGGAATGCGAGTTAGATTTGTAAACAATTTGCTTTGATGAGCGTCGTTAGCAATCATATGCCTTCGGAAGAAACCTTCACGATACCGCGAGACGCGTAACCTTTCACAAGTGGAATTACTACGTAGGAGCTCTATGCACAAGCCTTCTATGGAAATATAAGAAATCTAAACTAGAGGAAACTTTGCTGACAATACTAACATCTTTAACTGGCTTTCGCTGTCCATGGAATGTTACCATGCTTTATAATACTAACTTGCTATTCTAAAGTAAAATAAACACTAATGAAAGAGACTTAACCAGAGATACCCGTACAAAATTAGTGGAATGAATATATATGTAGTCGACTCAGTTGAGTACCTCAGAATCGCCCTTACAAATAACTTAAACTGGAGCACACATATTCGAAAAACCTGCGGTAAAAAGACTAAAAAGCTCGGTTTTATAAAGCGCATTGTAGGTAGGGAAGGCGAAAAGATTAGAGAGCGATGTTATTTGTTAAAAAGTGCTACGTTAAAAAGCAAGCATTACGTAAATGCTCTTTGACCCAGGTTGGGAATCCTTGAAAGAAAGGAGATTAGGGTGCGATTGCTTGATAAATTCAAAGAAAGTTCAGTATTTGCAGTATTATGCGACCCCTTGCTACTTCGGCGGATCCGACAGTGAGCGTAAAATAAGAGAAATAGATGCGAGGACAAGTCGTTTGAGGGACTCCGCGAACGATACGTGATAACAATAAGCCAAAGCAGTAATTCGAACGCTTGGTGTTTACACCCCCTGCCACACACCGAAAGTCGGATTACAGGGTATTTATAATAATAATGTAAATGTAGACTAATTTTTCGAATTGATTTTTAAATAGTTATAACGGTAATACAGGCAATGAGCAATTGAGGTATCTATCTTAAAGTAATTAATGGGGCCTAAATATTCCAAAAGCGATGTAAAATTATCTTCTTTTAACAACTGAAACTGTACATGAGGTTTTTGGATACATCAATGGCAACAACAATCGATAATGTTACTGTTTGAGGTAAATCGGAAGAAGAAATTACTAGTAGTAAGCTAGCGTAATAAAAAAGTTTATTACGCTAGCTTAACACGCATAAGAAAGTATGGAGGAATATGGTGTACAAGCGAGGATAATAGCGCACTCGCTCCGGAAATGGCTCGATCGTGATATTTGTGCACGTGAAAGTTAATGGAAATCTTTTTTCTTGACACTTGCGAGTTTTTCTCTCTCGTGGTCAATGACTCGTCTTAAACGTTCTCACAGCTTGCGAGATACGGTCAATGTCATTCATCGCCGGTCGACAACTCCAGTGATTCAAATAGCAATAAAAGGAAACATTATATGCTTCAGACCCAATACGGAACTGCAGATCATAAGCAGAAAAGCGTGGTTATCTTTCGATCATAATCGTTCAATCACTTTATGTGAACAGATTCACCGATTACCCTCTCATTTTCTCTAACTTCGCCAATTTAATTTACAAGAAATGAACAAAGTACTTCAGTTTCCGTGCGGAGGCCTTTTCGCGAAATGATGATGGGCGCAAGGACGAAATTACCCTCTGTTTAAATGAAGCTACACCTGGAGCTAAAGTTAACATTATTTCGATCTCGGTTATAGTGGATATGTTAATAAATATATATTTAAAATTGATTCATTTTTATTTGAAACAGATGCTAAAATATCAGTTCAAAATGAAAGCAGATGGAAATATATATAGGGAAAAGAAACCGTTGATCGGCCGTTGAAATATAACTCTAATTCACAAAGGGTACAAATAAACCCAAGGATAAACAGAATTATGGCTGCCATATAATCAAAGGAGATCACAAAGGGATGTTTTAATGATTTAAAAATATCAAATGTAAAGGAGGTAGAATAAATAAGCGATAAGCGCTCATACCTGCAATTCGGCTCATAAAGGAACTAATATAATGGAGATACGTACTTCTTGCAGGCTGTTTAATTTAAGGTTTTAGTCAACTTTGATGCAAAATCAAAGCGAGTCTAACGCTTAGAAAAATTTTAAATGGAGGTTATCGCATTAACGACCAATTCTATTCGGGAGATTCTGAATGACAAGTATTCAAAGTGTTCGACTACTGGGACCAAGTAATCGCAGCTGGCCCCAAACATGAGCCACTAACTCTGAAAAATAAAGACTAAGCAGATTTGACTATATACCGTGGATTAATGTATTTCGAAAGAAAGATTTATCCAACGTTTAAAATTATCATATTTGACGATAAAGATGTAGAAATAAATCCAAGAATAGCTTTTAGTAGCAAAAATGCCTTAGAACAGATTATAAGTAACGAAACAGAATAGTACTACAGCAAAATCAAAGAATAATTGAATGAATTCAGTCAGCGAAGAAAATAATTTAGTAGATAATTAGGGACGAAAAGGGAAAGCGAAAAAGAAGTTCATAAAATCTGGAGGAAGACTTTAAGAATAGTAGAACTAAAGTATTCTATGGGACTATATAAAAAAATTCTTCGCAGAAGAATTGCAGCAGTAAACCCTAGTACGCCTTAGCGCCCCTTTTTTAAAGAGATTGTGTTAAACTGGGTAGGTAGGACATGAATTTATATCCAAACAGGCAACTTTGGAGTTTCGGATAGTTGAACTTCAAGAAAGTACGAAGTGTAAACCAATATTCGTTATCATCAAGCCTCATAAAATTAGTATGTGGATAATTGAATAACTACAAATAATGACACATAGGTAGAATGGAATAGAAGCTGGAAGGTGGAAACTGAGGAGAAAATGCAGCAAACAACTTCATTTTCCTAATTTGCGACCTTTGAGACTAGGAGACTAGCGATGCAAGTGCTCTTTAAGAAGGGTTACCGCATCTGCCTAAGAATTACACAAGAATTTCACGATCACTACTACACAAGGTATTCTACAAGGAGTTATAAAATATGAATAAATAAAGGAAAACAGATTTTGATCTAGTCGAGTTGGAAGGTGTGTAGGAGGGGGCTCCAGAAAGGGTCTGTGCGGAAGGGGTCTGCAGTCAAAACAACCAAAAGTGAGTAGAAGCTAAAACATAATAGTTGTGCTCGTTTACTTCAGAAAAGTGTACTACTCATCATACAGACTAATGCTTCGATTTTTCGAAATATTTAGACATTAAAAGAATAATAGAGCAATGATCAATCAAACGCGCACGCAAAAATGCCTACAAAGCTAAATTTAGAGGGTAAACTTGAGATCGAAGACAATTGAGATCGAGTAATGTTCGACGGCGGGACGGACCACCACTAAATTTAATACAAAAGCGTCCTAAAAAAATAATACGACGAAAAGGAAAGCTATCAAAGAAGGAATGAAGGGAATTCATTTAGGTCCAGAAAAGTTGAGTACATGACGTTCTTTTAAGATTTGATTCTGCTGTCAGACGTTAGAGAATAATTAAATACAATTTTTATTTAAAGAGAGAGTAGTCTATTAGGGCGCAAAGATCAGACTTTACGATAATATCTCTAGGCAAGAATACTAACAATAGATCCTTTTAGTGTAAGAAACTTAATGCCGAATAAGATAGGGAAAGTGGCCAAATTTAAGAAAGAAAGATACATGAAATATAAGAAAACAGGGATGAGGAAAATGAAGAAATAAATCGAGTCATGAGAACTCAAAATTTTACGTGGGTAAATTTTTGGAAAGGGAAATTGCTCTGGAGCCATCGTTGTTATGCAATGACCAATCAAAATATTTAAACTTTTTTGTAATATTAATAAATAACAACAATATTAATTTATATTCATTCTAAATAATTATATAAACTAAAATTCGATTAAAATACATGCGATAAGATTTACGGGAAGAATCGTCTTCAAAGCAATTTATTGGACATCTATATATACTCAGAATTCCTAAATTTTAAATCGGGCTCTCGTTAATAGTTCAATAACGGTATCTAGGATACGATTCATCATTTAATCGACATTGAATCGTTTGATTCAACCCTTTTCTAGTTGAAGGCATTGTCTAATGCCTCGCTACTAGACAATAATTGCTGCTACTGTAACGGTCCTCATGCACTCCCACATATGATTTTAATTTCTGATTCTCACCACCGACGCTTCCGGTGGCGCATCTAAGACACCACATGGTACGGAATCCGTTGGTTCTTCCGTTATTTATTCCTCGAGAGGACATCCTACCGTTCCTCTGGGAAAGAGTCCGCAATCCATCGAATTTATCTCAATACTCCCTTATACAACATTTTTACAAAAACTGTTCCATGTGTTGTACAGATCCATTTCCATAATCTATCCAAAAATGTATACCAGGTTAAATAATTGAGATTATCGGCTTAAGGTGACATCATTATCATGAGGTCTGAGGATGAGGTATTATTCGTTTATTTTACCATAATCTAAAATTATGCCAAGTATCTGTATTACACCCATGAATCTTGACGCAATTCCTCTTATTACACCCAAATCCTACCAGAGTAAATCATTCCATTCGGGACAAATTTAGCTAGTGATGATGACCAATCTTCAAAACCGATCGAGAAGTAAAGCACTCCAGTTAAAAAGGTGATTTACTTTTTCCTTCATTGTGCTATCCGAATTTGATAGGTATCGATTAAAATGGAAAGGAATCTGAAAAACTTTCGCAAGGATATAATGAATAATAAAAATTAGAGCGTGAAGTGAATAAGAGCCTAATGACTGGAACTGTGTGTTAATGGGCAACATCTTAGATGAGCACATGCAAAGGATATAGAGATGGTTAATTTACAAGTCAAGATTTTTAAGTAGTTGAAATCTGCAAGATATACTGTTTTTCGCCGTTATTTCAGAATGAAAACTTCAAAGCGAGTTGAGTATTCGAAAAGAACATTGACGTCGCACGATGTTCTTCAATCTGACGGTAACTGACCGAACTTTCTTTTTTACTCCAACTATTGCCTAATTTTCACTCCAATTAATTCATATGGACAATTAGTCGATTGCGATATTCTTATGGAAAATTCCTATTCGGTTGTCTTCTTAATTTCTCAAGTGAAGCTAAATTTTTTGACGGTTTAATTTAAATTAATAGCTTTGCAGGCTTGAAATTAGAAATGTGCTACATGCACTCTCATTTAATCCATAACATCATAATAACTACCAGAGGGAAAGCCCTCTTCATTTAATGTTATTTAAATCGCCGATGATTGTTTTTCGAATTTCCATTTTCATCAGAATAATTTTGGAAATAAAATTTACCATAGAGATGTATATATGGTATCTCTTCCACAACTAGTTGTTAAAGTGAAGAAGATGGGGAAATGTTTCGGTTGGGTCTGATCTGGCCACTACTGCAATATAAATAGTGTAGTCCAATTGTTCTGTTTGAGAAGCCATTAAACCCGGAAGAGACTAAATCCAGAAACAAACTCATGTTTAACACCAAGGAATATAGAGATACACTGAATTTTTACAAAGGTAATAAAGGACAATCTATTAAGGCATTTTCTCAGTGTTTTAATAAATTTGCGAGGAATTCACTGCAACGTTGAAAAAGATCTTTTAAAAGTTATCTTCATTCTTTTTTCTATAAATTTGATTCTTAATGCAAAAATGGAAATATATTAATCATCTTTTAAATGAAATTTTTAAATGGAATATTACAGCATATTTTATTTTTTAACTTACTAGATTGTGATTAACAAAAGTATAACCTTCGTTTTACTCATTCTAAGACACGAGATTTCAAACACCGTAAGGGAATCGCTCAAGTATGATAAAATTCGTGCTTATTCTCATAAAAAATTAAATTCCGTTATTCCTCGATCAAGGAAATCGAAGATAATGGTAATATACATTTCATTATATTTTAATGACGTAATTTACAAAATAATGTTCGAAAATAGGCTTAAATTTGCGGTAGAAAGTTCCCATGGTGTAAGTTTTCTGAAACAGAATATTCACTATAAGGTTAATAGTTATTGTACACTGCGTGAAATACTGCTTCGAACCCTACTTTTTTTCTCTTTTTTCGAATCATAAAATAAAATAGACAACAACCAAAGCAAAATATTCATTAAAACCGTTATATAAAGTTAACCTACGCTTCTGAGAACGGAAATTAAAATATTCTAATAGATATAAAGCAAGCCTTAAATTGACTCATAACAAAATTTTTACTTTCCTTTGATTTAAAATAATTTTACGTGTTTAGCTGAAGCTCTTAGCGGTAAATATATCTAAGAGCCTCTTTCTTTCGTTCTTCTATCTGCGAAGTCCCTAATTAAATGTTTTGTTAAATTATGAAAAGTTGTTTGTTTTTCTCCTGTCACTCATAAACAAGTGAAAGCTTCAAAACCGTGACATCCGTTCAGAAAGATTTTAAAACAGAATAAATCTTACTCGAATAAAGCTCAGCGAATGATCCAGCGCCTCAATTCATTCAGCTGACTACGCGACAAGCAGCACAAGAATTCTATTGCTTCACTTTCAACTTCATTTCTTTGGACAAAATGTTTAACACACTGTCAGTTACAATGAGGAATTCTTATATTTCTCATGTAGTGATGATTTTATCTTCACTGACTTGCCTTGTAGCATAATTATTTATATGTTTTATTTACTGTTTTTTCTGTTATTTTTTATGAAAATGTATTTCAATTTATTTTTTCTATCAAATAATGTATCATTTTTGTCTGTTTTTCAGATCTAATTTAACCTTTTCCTTAAAACTTAGTAAACTATCAGTAGGTTTCACAGGTTTTTCACACTCTTTTTGTGATTGTTTTCATGCTGTTGTGTATTTTTTCAAGCTATCTCTTTTAAATTTCAGACGACGAAAGAAGTAAAAGTCGTGTTATTATTATTATGTAGTTTTAGAAGAACTTTATTAAAAAAGCAGTAGTAGTAATACACATGCACCTCTGCGAGAAAAACAAAATTATTATGAAAATGAATTAGGAAATACGATAAATGCAATTGGCTAGTAGGATTCGGTTACTTCCTATCTTTCTTCCGATCCACTCATTGTTCCCATGAATAATACAACGGCGTCTATATAATACTTGCATTGCCGTTTACTCTGCTTTGGAAATGTAATGAGGTCAGATAAATGTCCTGTTGTCTCTCACAAGTCTCTTGTCGGTCTTTTTCCTGGCCAGTTTTTTCTAGGTTGGTGACTAAGAGGATTACAATATTCAATACAATACAACAATATTATTTATTTCCTTATCTAAGTTTTCTTGAACTGTGAATAAACGAGTTGCTTAAAGAGAAGCGGATTAGCCAAGTTCATACTTTTGTACAACATACATAATATATAACAAGGTATCGTGGCATGATGAGATTTTGATGATTAGTATTTTGAGAAAACTAATTCTAATCTATGGAACCTTGTAAACGGTTTCTTCCAAAAAACGACGAACGAACTCCTTCCTAAGGGTCGAGCTTATATTTACTTTTCTAATTATGTAAGGATATGAAAAACCTTTTACGGGCGTAGTTATCAGGAACAAACTATTTATCGAAGAACAGAAGTAATAAGATAGCTGCTTTGCAGTAAAAATGTTTAATGCATAAAACGCATTATAAACAAAAATGACATCATTACCCAAAGAAACAGTTCCTAAAATGTCTGTTGCTCCTAAAATGTCTGTTGCTCCTAAAATGTCTTGTTGTCAATATTCAATACGATCCGTATCTATATCGGAAGTCGTAAACACCTGTCTCTCGCCTTCACATTCTGCGTATTTTGAGGGAGATTAGGCGGTATTTGGGACGGTAATACTTCCCAATTCTTCGAATACTTCCTCTCCGAAATAGCTTGCTATGAATTACGTTATGTTCCCACCAATTTCATTCAATCTTCACTACTCTTTATAATTAGATTTCAGAACAACAGCTGGCCTTGGAACTCGTCACTGTTACATCAAGATTCACCAGGTTCCGGGGATAGAACAGAAGTGAAGAACAAAAGCAAGAAAGCGATTTAGTACACGAAAATAAATAAAACGGCTTATATTAGATGCTTGTCGGTAGAATAAAGATCAGTAACTCACGCTAGCATCAATCGACTTACAAACTTGCCATCGACGGATAGCGGTTTATTAATGTTTCTGAAAATGCCTACAACCCTTATTAATAAATTTCTATGATTCTTTAAACGACATTCCTTATCCTTATGATAATTAAAAACCTATTCATTATCTATTATCAGCGTAAGCCATTTTCTGCTCTTGAAAAAGATCTCCACAAAACTCGAAAAAGATTCCTGTACAGAAAATTCTTTTTCCATCTCCATAAAAATTAGCAAAATAAAAAGAAATCTCTCACATCCAATAAAAGAGTTCAAACGTATTAATAGTACTCAAACATCAATGGAACGGCAATTTGAGGATTCATCGGAGTCGCATGATGAAAAAATTAATGATAAACCAACTGCCAAAGTTAAATATCAAAATACCGAACGGCAGGACCGTTTACTTCTTTAGTTTGGATGGGTTGTGAGAACCCGATTCGAAGTGCTGTACCCACCCAGCTTGCACTATACGGAGGCGTGCCCTTCCGACTTACTAATGACCTCATTTTGCTCGATTCTTACACAAAGACTTCGAACAACCCACCTTTGAAATGAATGAAAATTCCTTAATTGTCGCCCATTCTAAAATAAGGCATTTTAAATAGCATTCGGCTCACTTCTATTCGATTATATACAAGGCAGAAATTGGAACTTTAATTGGGAAATCGATGTGGTAGTTGCAAGCGGGTTAAGAGTAGTAAGATTTCATTTCATGAGATTTCTCACTCTCACCTTTTCAGGGATAGAAATTTCAAATGACGGAGTTGGTTTCCATTATTGGCGCATTAAAATAATAAAGATGATGTATTTGCGGAAGAGTTCAGACTTATTATATTTGACTCACTGAAGGAACAGTAAAATAATAATAATTAATAGCTTTCTTACCATTAATTTTAAATAATTATTTGCATTAATATTTCATCATTACTATAACTACCATGGCCACTACTATCATCAAAATAGATTATATTATTTTCCTTATTAATCTTGCAATCTTATTCTAAACCAACAATAAATGATGAAAAACGAAAATCCTTCAGCAAAATCAATGTTAATCGAAATTACGCTTACAGCATTCTTGCGACATAATTTTTCAAAATAACGAGCTCCTTACTTCATAAACAGAGAACATATTTTTACCTCGGCCTAATACAGGTAAACGGTGAGAGGGTGCTTTTTGTTCATTCTCAGTAAAATGAAATCTCACCCCTTGCTATGACCAGGGTTGCCATTGTGAGAAACCGGGACTTCAATCAAATTCTTATTCGGGTAAAACCGGGACTCCCCAATAAAACTTTATCTATGTCAATCATGTGCTTTTATGGCACTAAGTATGTGCAGCGTCACTACTTTATGGAAATTCCATTGAAAGTTTCCTATCTCGTATGATATTCTATCTCCTAGTTTTCCATCAAAGCGGGACAGTAGAAAAATTGACCGGAATCGCGTGTTAAAACCGGGACAGTTCTGGTCAACACAGAACGTAAGCCTAGCTACAACTAACTGAGGTTAACTCAGTTTCTTTTCAGCTTTAGTTATTGGCAAAAATCAAGACTATAAAGTACAAAAAATTTTATAAACAGGCGTTCAAATTTCCCAAACAGGTGTATATGAGAAACAATAAGAATTTCGAATTTATACAAAAATAATATCAATTAAGAAAATGAAACCTTAGATAAGCTTCTTTCCTAATTCTACTCGGTAAACTGTGGAATAATTTCTGATAAAATAATATAGAAAAGAAACGAAAGACTTAAAAAGGTTTTATCTAGCACCTCTGAATAGAACAAAGGGCCAAATTCAGTTCTGAAGTAATTGGGAAAATGTTAATTGAGGGATGTTTCCTCGTTTGAGATGCATTTTGAGAAAGGCCCGTGCGTGGGAGGAAAGCCGACCTTAGTGGCCCATCTGGTTGAGGAAGCATATCGGGGCCGCAATCACGCCCACAGCCGCCGTTCCACTTCTTGTGCCCGAACTCAAGGAGTCGATCACCTGCGCTTCTGCGTGCGAGGATGGATAAGACGCCTCACTATCGAAACTTAGGTCCGGAAAGCGATAGCTGAATAAATAATAACCGGTTGATATCCATTGCAGACGATGCTTTGCCCTCTTGCCGCTTGTTTTCGTAATGATTACGCAAAGGGTCGCTGTTTTACAAACGTTAATAATGAATCTCTGGGAGAAATAGGGTGAAATGCTGATAGAGGAAATCGTATGCAACATCCTCAGGTCATGTTATACCTAAATCGCCGACGCTAACAGAATGCTAAATTAGTTAAATTAAAGCTAACAAAATGACGCTAACAGAACGTTAAATTAATTAAAAAACATTTTATCAAGCACGGAAATTAACGTACTACATACATTTAATCATCATCAATCCGTTTCGGTTTCTTAAAATCTCGTGTTTTCTAACCTAGAGAAATGGTCGACCCGAACTAATTCTTAGATCTAAAGATCGCTCGAGATGTACACTATCGGCCTCCATCCGAAACATAAACCTAAATGAAACGTTGTGTCGATGTTTAGCATTATTAATCAACGCGCTTTCACCACAATGAGTGAGATTGAGAGCCATCTGCCGGAGAACCGGTAAGGCGGCGACGGAAAAGAACTAAGGTCGGGAAAGGCGCCGCAGAGAAGGAACTTTTTCTTGGTAGAGCAACAACGTGGAAGGGGCACGCACGTGAGTGAGGTAGCGCGTGATTTCGAGTCGAGAAAAGCCGAGGAGAGTGGACAAGAAGGCCAACATCCGCGTGGGATTGGACGACTTCCAATTGTTGCGTTCATTGCGCAATAGACGAGGCACAGGACGAAGCTCCGCGGGCGCCAAAAGAGATGTCACTGGAGACGCGCATCGTTCCGAATTGTTTCAGTGCGTTTGTGCTCGTATGTAAGTGAATGGATCACGAGCGAAAAGTCACTTCGGTACGCTTAAGTTCGCCGAAAATTGCGTCGCCGGAAGGACTTGTTTCATCAGCCAATTTTTATTCGAACGTTCTTCCCCAGGAGGAAACTACACGTGTCGGGATGTAGTCAGTTTCATCTGGCTACAAAACAACATCCTCGGTGGAAGGGGTTAATATATTTATGGGATTTTACCCCTCAAATCCCTCGAATATATTCTATTTTTGGGGCCCCTTGGAAGTAACACTGTTATCTGCACATGTTCGTATACATCAAATATATCCGTTCTTAGCCCATGAATCCAAAATCCTCCCATCGCAAGATAATGTATTGCATGGTAAAAAGAAATAATCAGGTATGAGTATTTACAGATATGATATACGGATATCAAATGAGAAGTGAAACGCGTGACAGCTGAATTTCGAGAATGTTATCGAAAAACAAAACAATATGTAAATTTTACTGAGGAATGGGGGAAAAGTGTACCTTCTAGAAATTATTGGTTCGGAGAGACAAGTTAAAATGGGCAAACAGTCACTCGTCGTTACCGAAGTTCATTAAAAAGAAATGATTTGATGAGGGGAGTTAAAATTGAATTGACGCCAGATATTTTCTAAATATTAAGAAGATTCATTTTGCGATGTACTGACTGACTGATTGAATGACGTCGTATTTTATTTTGGGATGCAAAACTCAAATAGGCATCTTTTACCACTAATACTCAGAACATCATGCTACGTGTGATCAAACTGGAAACTCTAAACCTCAGTTTGTGAGAGAATGCTGCATACAAACATTTTCTGATCCACTCCTCGTGCATGTAGTTTAAATATGTATTTCATTTTGCGCAAATGATTTAAATTTACTGTAAAAGTAGAGTAGAGCGATAACTAAGCGATCGGAATGAAGTAAAAATGATTTCAAAAAAAAGCTTTGACAAGAATTTTTTCTATTTTTAAATTTTAGAAAAAGTACAACTTCTCTCTTCATTCTAAATGATGGATTTCTAGATGAAGTCTCATATTACTGCGAATTTTGTTAAATTTAATGCTGCGGCGATTTGAAAGAATATATTTTTCCTTCCTCGAGAATGACATTTTCCTTGATTCAATAAATGCTTATTCTTTTCTGCCTTATTCTCTTTTAGCTACTTCTTCAAAATTCGGGAAGCCTTTTTGCAGATCTCATTCATCTTTTATAATCAACTTTCATTCATTACAAATTTACGAGCTTCGATTCCTTCACAAGCGAAACTTTTCCATCCATTCGCCACGTTCAATTGCTAGAGTGCCAAAGAGAAGAAACATTTTCCGTGAATATAACTATTTTGATTTCACCAAATGGATCATCAAATTGACGAAAATCATTGGAAATTGATTAAATACCATTGTAAACTAATGGTGCGAAACTTCGAAAGAACGTATATGAATTTATGTATTTTGAATGATGAATATTTAGGGAAGAGGAACGAAACTACTAAGAATAGCATTTCATAGATTGACTAAGTAGTCACCTCTGAATTGTTTTTCAATTGGTCACCTCTGAAGATGGGCTCAATGGAGCGAATATTAACAATAAAATACTCTGAGTTGTATTATTACTTAGGTTAATATGAGAATGCATGTACAAAGTATGAGATAAGGCTGCATATTTATTTTTAAGACATAATTTATCTTCAATGTCTACTGTACTGCAAGTTTTACATCATTTCGAGTGATAATACAAAATCCTAGAATTAAGTTGAAATTTAACTCTGAAAGATATATCCAAAATACCAACCGATATGAATATATGCGAGAAACTAATAGTAATTGCATGAAAACCAATAGAAATAGAGAAACGAATAGGAACATTACGAAAAACCAATGGGAATTCATGAATCTATAAGGAAAAGGAACACGGCTGTTGTAAGACATCTGAGTCAGATACTAGCTCCTAATAGCCGTTGTTTGCGTGCAAACTTAACCGTTGAAGAGTTCCCACCAGCGGGGGTTGGGGTTCTCCGTGGTCGCGCTTGTAAGCAAGTATTGTTCTCGATACGTATTTCGTAATTGATGGCAACTTAGTTGTCGAAATACGTATCGAGAACAATACTTGCTTACAAGCGCGACCACGGAGAACCCCAACCCCCGGTGGTGGGAACTCTTCAACGGTTAAGTTTGCACGCAAACAACGGCTATTAGGAGCTAGTATCTGACTCAGATGTCTTACAACAGCCGTGTTCCTTTTCCTTATAGATTCATGAATTCCCATTGGTTTTTCGTAATGTTCCTATTCGTTTCTCTATTTCTATTGGTTTTCATGCAATTACTATTAGTTTCTCGCATATATTCATATCGGTTGGTATTTTGGATATATCTTTCAGAGTTAAATTTCAACTTAATTCTAGGATTTTGTATTATCACTCGAAATGATGTAAAACTTGCAGTACAGTAGACATTGAAGATAAATTATGTCTTAAAAATAAATATGCAGCCTTATCTCATACTTTGTACATGCATTCTCATATTAACCTAAGTAATAATACAACTCAGAGTATTTTATTGTTAATATTCGCTCCATTGAGCCCATCTTCAGAGGTGACCAATTGAAAAACAATTCAGAGGTGACTACTTAGTCAATCTATGAAATGCTATTCTTAGTAGTTTCGTTCCTCTTCCCTAAATATTCATCATTCAAAATACATAAATTCATATACGTTCTTTCGAAGTTTCGCACCATTAGTTTACAATGGTATTTAATCAATTTCCAATGATTTTCGTCAATTTGATGATCCATTTGGTGAAATCAAAATAGTTATATTCACGGAAAATGTTTCTTCTCTTTGGCACTCTAGCAATTGAACGTGGCGAATGGATGGAAAAGTTTCGCTTGTGAAGGAATCGAAGCTCGTAAATTTGTAATGAATGAAAGTTGATTATAAAAGATGAATGAGATCTGCAAAAAGGCTTCCCGAATTTTGAAGAAGTAGCTAAAAGAGAATAAGGCAGAAAAGAATAAGCATTTATTGAATCAAGGAAAATGTCATTCTCGAGGAAGGAAAAATATATTCTTTCAAATCGCCGCAGCATTAAATTTAACAAAATTCGCAGTAATATGAGACTTCATCTAGAAATCCATCATTTAGAATGAAGAGAGAAGTTGTACTTTTTCTAAAATTTAAAAATAGAAAAAATTCTTGTCAAAGCTTTTTTTTGAAATCATTTTTACTTCATTCCGATCGCTTAGTTATCGCTCTACTCTACTTTTACAGTAAATTTAAATCATTTGCGCAAAATGAAATACATATTTAAACTACATGCACGAGGAGTGGATCAGAAAATGTTTGAATGCAGCATTCTCTCACAAACTGAGGTTTAGAGTTTCCAGTTTGATCACACGTAGCATGATGTTCTGAGTATTAGTGGTAAAAGATGCCTATTTGAGTTTTGCATCCCAAAATAAAATACGACGTCATTCAATCAGTCAGTCAGTACATCGCAAAATGAATCTTCTTAATATTTAGAAAATATCTGGCGTCAATTCAATTTTAACTCCCCTCATCAAATCATTTCTTTTTAATGAACTTCGGTAACGACGAGTGACTGTTTGCCCATTTTAACTTGTCTCTCCGAACCAATAATTTCTAGAAGGTACACTTTTCCCCCATTCCTCAGTAAAATTTACATATTGTTTTGTTTTTCGATAACATTCTCGAAATTCAGCTGTCACGCGTTTCACTTCTCATTTGATATCCGTATATCATATCTGTAAATACTCATACCTGATTATTTCTTTTTACCATGCAATACATTATCTCGCGATGGGAGGATTTTGGATTCATGGGCTAAGAACGGATATATTTGATGTATACGAACATGTGCAGATAACAGTGTTACTTCCAAGGGGCCCCAAAAATAGAATATATTCGAGGGATTTGAGGGGTAAAATCCCATAAATATATTAACCCCTTCCACCGAGGATGTTGTTTTGTAGCCAGATGAAACTGACTACATCCCGACACGTGTAGTTTCCTCCTGGGGAAGAACGTTCGAATAAAAATTGGCTGATGAAACAAGTCCTTCCGGCGACGCAATTTTCGGCGAACTTAAGCGTACCGAAGTGACTTTTCGCTCGTGATCCATTCACTTACATACGAGCACAAACGCACTGAAACAATTCGGAACGATGCGCGTCTCCAGTGACATCTCTTTTGGCGCCCGCGGAGCTTCGTCCTGTGCCTCGTCTATTGCGCAATGAACGCAACAATTGGAAGTCGTCCAATCCCACGCGGATGTTGGCCTTCTTGTCCACTCTCCTCGGCTTTTCTCGACTCGAAATCACGCGCTACCTCACTCACGTGCGTGCCCCTTCCACGTTGTTGCTCTACCAAGAAAAAGTTCCTTCTCTGCGGCGCCTTTCCCGACCTTAGTTCTTTTCCGTCGCCGCCTTACCGGTTCTCCGGCAGATGGCTCTCAATCTCACTCATTGTGGTGAAAGCGCGTTGATTAATAATGCTAAACATCGACACAACGTTTCATTTAGGTTTATGTTTCGGATGGAGGCCGATAGTGTACATCTCGAGCGATCTTTAGATCTAAGAATTAGTTCGGGTCGACCATTTCTCTAGGTTAGAAAACACGAGATTTTAAGAAACCGAAACGGATTGATGATGATTAAATGTATGTAGTACGTTAATTTCCGTGCTTGATAAAATGTTTTTTAATTAATTTAACGTTCTGTTAGCGTCATTTTGTTAGCTTTAATTTAACTAATTTAGCATTCTGTTAGCGTCGGCGATTTAGGTATAACATGACCTGAGGATGTTGCATACGATTTCCTCTATCAGCATTTCACCCTATTTCTCCCAGAGATTCATTATTAACGTTTGTAAAACAGCGACCCTTTGCGTAATCATTACGAAAACAAGCGGCAAGAGGGCAAAGCATCGTCTGCAATGGATATCAACCGGTTATTATTTATTCAGCTATCGCTTTCCGGACCTAAGTTTCGATAGTGAGGCGTCTCATCCATCCTCGCACGCAGAAGCGCAGGTGATCGACTCCTTGAGTTCGGGCACAAGAAGTGGAACGGCGGCTGTGGGCGTGATTGCGGCCCCGATATGCTTCCTCAACCAGATGGGCCACTAAGGTCGGCTTTCCTCCCACGCACGGGCCTTTCTCAAAATGCATCTCAAACGAGGAAACATCCCTCAATTAACATTTTCCCAATTACTTCAGAACTGAATTTGGCCCTTTGTTCTATTCAGAGGTGCTAGATAAAACCTTTTTAAGTCTTTCGTTTCTTTTCTATATTATTTTATCAGAAATTATTCCACAGTTTACCGAGTAGAATTAGGAAAGAAGCTTATCTAAGGTTTCATTTTCTTAATTGATATTATTTTTGTATAAATTCGAAATTCTTATTGTTTCTCATATACACCTGTTTGGGAAATTTGAACGCCTGTTTATAAAATTTTTTGTACTTTATAGTCTTGATTTTTGCCAATAACTAAAGCTGAAAAGAAACTGAGTTAACCTCAGTTAGTTGTAGCTAGGCTTACGTTCTGTGTTGACCAGAACTGTCCCGGTTTTAACACGCGATTCCGGTCAATTTTTCTACTGTCCCGCTTTGATGGAAAACTAGGAGATAGAATATCATACGAGATAGGAAACTTTCAATGGAATTTCCATAAAGTAGTGACGCTGCACATACTTAGTGCCATAAAAGCACATGATTGACATAGTTAAAGTTTTATTGGGGAGTCCCGGTTTTACCCGAATAAGAATTTGATTGAAGTCCCGGTTTCTCACAATGGCAACCCTGGTCATAGCAAGGGGTGAGATTTCATTTTACTGAGAATGAACAAAAAGCACCCTCTCACCGTTTACCTGTATTAGGCCGAGGTAAAAATATGTTCTCTGTTTATGAAGTAAGGAGCTCGTTATTTTGAAAAATTATGTCGCAAGAATGCTGTAAGCGTAATTTCGATTAACATTGATTTTGCTGAAGGATTTTCGTTTTTCATCATTTATTGTTGGTTTAGAATAAGATTGCAAGATTAATAAGGAAAATAATATAATCTATTTTGATGATAGTAGTGGCCATGGTAGTTATAGTAATGATGAAATATTAATGCAAATAATTATTTAAAATTAATGGTAAGAAAGCTATTAATTATTATTATTTTACTGTTCCTTCAGTGAGTCAAATATAATAAGTCTGAACTCTTCCGCAAATACATCATCTTTATTATTTTAATGCGCCAATAATGGAAACCAACTCCGTCATTTGAAATTTCTATCCCTGAAAAGGTGAGAGTGAGAAATCTCATGAAATGAAATCTTACTACTCTTAACCCGCTTGCAACTACCACATCGATTTCCCAATTAAAGTTCCAATTTCTGCCTTGTATATAATCGAATAGAAGTGAGCCGAATGCTATTTAAAATGCCTTATTTTAGAATGGGCGACAATTAAGGAATTTTCATTCATTTCAAAGGTGGGTTGTTCGAAGTCTTTGTGTAAGAATCGAGCAAAATGAGGTCATTAGTAAGTCGGAAGGGCACGGCTCCGTATAGTGCAAGCTGGGTGGGTACAGCACTTCGAATCGGGTTCTCACAACCCATCCAAACTAAAGAAGTAAACGGTCCTGCCGTTCGGTATTTTGATATTTAACTTTGGCAGTTGGTTTATCATTAATTTTTTCATCATGCGACTCCGATGAATCCTCAAATTGCCGTTCCATTGATGTTTGAGTACTATTAATACGTTTGAACTCTTTTATTGGATGTGAGAGATTTCTTTTTATTTTGCTAATTTTTATGGAGATGGAAAAAGAATTTTCTGTACAGGAATCTTTTTCGAGTTTTGTGGAGATCTTTTTCAAGAGCAGAAAATGGCTTACGCTGATAATAGATAATGAATAGGTTTTTAATTATCATAAGGATAAGGAATGTCGTTTAAAGAATCATAGAAATTTATTAATAAGGGTTGTAGGCATTTTCAGAAACATTAATAAACCGCTATCCGTCGATGGCAAGTTTGTAAGTCGATTGATGCTAGCGTGAGTTACTGATCTTTATTCTACCGACAAGCATCTAATATAAGCCGTTTTATTTATTTTCGTGTACTAAATCGCTTTCTTGCTTTTGTTCTTCACTTCTGTTCTATCCCCGGAACCTGGTGAATCTTGATGTAACAGTGACGAGTTCCAAGGCCAGCTGTTGTTCTGAAATCTAATTATAAAGAGTAGTGAAGATTGAATGAAATTGGTGGGAACATAACGTAATTCATAGCAAGCTATTTCGGAGAGGAAGTATTCGAAGAATTGGGAAGTATTACCGTCCCAAATACCGCCTAATCTCCCTCAAAATACGCAGAATGTGAAGGCGAGAGACAGGTGTTTACGACTTCCGATATAGATACGGATCGTATTGAATATTGACAACAAGACATTTTAGGAGCAACAGACATTTTAGGAGCAACAGACATTTTAGGAACTGTTTCTTTGGGTAATGATGTCATTTTTGTTTATAATGCGTTTTATGCATTAAACATTTTTACTGCAAAGCAGCTATCTTATTACTTCTGTTCTTCGATAAATAGTTTGTTCCTGATAACTACGCCCGTAAAAGGTTTTTCATATCCTTACATAATTAGAAAAGTAAATATAAGCTCGACCCTTAGGAAGGAGTTCGTTCGTCGTTTTTTGGAAGAAACCGTTTACAAGGTTCCATAGATTAGAATTAGTTTTCTCAAAATACTAATCATCAAAATCTCATCATGCCACGATACCTTGTTATATATTATGTATGTTGTACAAAAGTATGAACTTGGCTAATCCGCTTCTCTTTAAGCAACTCGTTTATTCACAGTTCAAGAAAACTTAGATAAGGAAATAAATAATATTGTTGTATTGTATTGAATATTGTAATCCTCTTAGTCACCAACCTAGAAAAAACTGGCCAGGAAAAAGACCGACAAGAGACTTGTGAGAGACAACAGGACATTTATCTGACCTCATTACATTTCCAAAGCAGAGTAAACGGCAATGCAAGTATTATATAGACGCCGTTGTATTATTCATGGGAACAATGAGTGGATCGGAAGAAAGATAGGAAGTAACCGAATCCTACTAGCCAATTGCATTTATCGTATTTCCTAATTCATTTTCATAATAATTTTGTTTTTCTCGCAGAGGTGCATGTGTATTACTACTACTGCTTTTTTAATAAAGTTCTTCTAAAACTACATAATAATAATAACACGACTTTTAC
>KZ308503.1:681325-722775 GCA_000376725.2 Ladona fulva
AAGGAAAACATGAGTTTATGAGATACTTTAATGATGAGACCTGGATCCAAAGAGTAGCTTATTTATCTGACATCTTGGATCAGCTAAATAAGCTAAATTTAAAACTTCAAGGTAAAGAAACTCACATTATTTACTTCAAAGATAATATCCAGGCTTTCATATTAAAGCTGCAAAATTGGCGCCGTAAAGTAAATCTTGGAAACTTTGCCATGTTTGAACACCTTTCCACCGAAACTGAAGAATCGGAAACGGGAATCGTAGATAATCTAAGGGAGGAAATTAATAACCACCTCCAAGCCCTTGAATCTGAAATTCAACGTTATTTCCCGGAATTCCCTGAACAAGAAGCTGCTTTAGTTCGAAATCCATTTCATGTATCCTTGGATGTTGCAGACATTCCCGATGAAGTACAGGATGAATTTTTAGAGCTACGAAATGACTCCTCAGCGCGTGATATATTTCAAGAAAAATCGTTATCTCAATTTTGGTGTGCAATGCGTCATTCGTATCCTAAAGTTTCCATGCCTTCTTTTCGAATATTGGTGCCATTTGCTTCTGCGTATTTACCTCTGCGAAAGTGGATATTCAACTCTTCTGCAGATCAAGACAAAAGCCAGGAATAAGCTGGATGTTCAAGATGACATGAGATTGGCCTTGACAAAAACTCAACCAAGAATTATAACACTTGCCGAGCAGATGCAAGCTCAATCATCACATTAATAATTAACACTAAATAAAAATATCACCACTTTTGTTTAGTCCGAAAATATATTGTCAAACCCTTTATTTTGTGTTTTATTTATCAAATATTGCAGATAAGAAAGGGGGGTCGCGAACATCTTTCAAAATTCTAAAAAGAGTCGTGATTAAGGAAAGGTTGGGAACCACTGTGTTAGAGGAACGCCTGATGCACTTTATTGGCAGAGATGCCAATTAATTTTTGTTTATATCGCTGAATATTTCCAAAAAAGTTGCTACAAAGTCGCTTAACTCATGAAAATATCGCTTAAAAGCAGTAACACAAGCTTACACGCGCTTTTACAAATATTACATTAATTCAGATATTAAATGAATCAAATAGATTGTGAGCATCCGCCGATTCCGCTTCATCGGGCGATCGGACAGGTTTTACTGAGACAGCCGTTAATTCGAATTTCGAGAAACGAAAACGAAACTGTTAAGATAATTTATTTTTAGATTTGTACCGCGCGTGGCGGCAGTGGTGTATGGCAGGGGTATGTGAATACCTAATCTAATCTACTCTATTGGCTTCTCTGATGCTATGCGGAAAGATTGAAGCTGAGAATCAGTCAGAGCCAGCGCTGTAAATAGATTTGCGCTTAAAATAGATTCATCGAAATATCTAATATAAGTATAATTATAGTATTTCGCAAGTGCTGGGAGTAGCATTGCCTCCAAAATGAAAACTCTAGAAATAAGTAAGATATTAAGCAAGTACTTCACTATCAAACAATAAGTTTTAATGCAGCAAATTCCTTCGTAATATTTCCTAACTATCCTATTAATTCTTAGAAGTCTTGGAATAAGTCCAGATTGACATAAACTTTGCCTTAATTCATTCTCAGACTTAATAAGATCCTATATCTGTGAACGATGTAAATGAATCGAGTTAAATGAAACAGTCAGATGAAAATTATAATCATGGAAATCCAAAAAGAACGCACCCTAACGCACTGTTAAATATTCTTTTCCTTGAATTTCCTTTACTAGAATTTCTTATCTACCTAGCTTTCCGTTAGTGTTCATTATGTTAAAATTTTCTTACTGAGTGGCAATTTTCAAATTCGATTTTGAATCAAGAGCTAACTGAAGGACATTTATGAAGACATACTGAGCTGCCGTTTCCAATTTCTATCTCTGAATTTCTCTAAGTTAGCATAGTCCGTCAGTCCGTCTGTCCGTTCCCCTATTTATCTCAGATGCTGAAACCCCCAGGAAAACTACTCTCATCTCTGTAAAGTCCTGGGTTCGAACCCAGGAGCCCAAAATACGTTTCCATAAGAGATAAACGTAAAGTTCATTTTCTTGACTTGCAGAGGTCGTTTCTTTTACAGAATTAAATTAGAAACAATGGTCCTACGAAATTGAGAAATGTGTCACAAGAAAGGAAAATAATTATAGAATCTTATTTTGTCGTGAATCATTCATATAAGTTCGAAATTGCGAGAACTTTGATCAAATAGACGGAAAATTCGTAAAATTTTTCGGAAATAAACAACCTATCCCTTTGACGACCAAGGCAATTGTTGTACATTGATTTCATGAGATATCCCATATAAATGCACGNTTATTATGAGCTTACGACGGACTGTCTCTGGCCTCGGAGGACCAGATATATACGATAATAGATATATTTTTAAACTAAATTAAGTTCCGTCATGCTTGACGGGGTCGTTTACTAGTTTATTTATAAAAAACGAAGCGGAACTATGACGGCGACGTTGGCGAAAATATGTTCGTTGTCAGACGGGATTTTAGTCTTCTAGTTTACTTTGAGACCTGCACGTGCGCAGGTTATGCATCCAGTTACTCGAAATTCGTTGTTATAGAAACAAGAGGAAGTAGATTAGCATGCATAGACGCATGCGCCTTATGAGTTCAAGGGGTGCATCGCACCCGGGTGGCGGTATCTTAAGGACGGCAACAGAAATGAAGCCGAGAAATGTATTCCAAGAGTAATGTTTGTTACTTTCTGTGTGATACACACGTCTTATCTAGGGGAGATTTTGATGTGAAATTTAGGATTTGCAAAAATTTTGAGGAAAGAATAACGGATAACTAAAGATGAGAAAGGAATATCAGTGCAGTGGATTTCAACGAAGAGTTGGAATCAATTAAAGATTTTCTGGTACCAAAAACAAAGCCTCTCCAGGTTTTGGAATATATCTTTCCTAGAGATTCAATGGGTCTTTCCGGACACTTCCAAAGAGTTACTGCTGGGGAACGATCATTCTCGAAATTCAAATTGTTCAAGAAACGTTTCCATTCATCTATTACCTGACACAGGCTAACCAATTTGGTTCTCATCAGCATAGAGAATGAAATTTGCGATGGACTTACTTTTAATGATATTAAACAAGAATTTGCAGAATCGAAATGTACATTTTTAAATTAAGTGTTATTCTGCATTTACCTTCATTCCCTTAATGCGTGATTATTTATGTTGCAATAAAAGTTTTATTGGAAAGTTCATGTTTAGTAGCGAAAAATTCATTTTTCATAGATATCATATCTTTTTAAGTTATGCGCATTGCGATAATAATGAAACTAAAAATTGATGTGTTCTATTAATTAATAATGACCATTCACTATGTAAGGATACGGAACATGCATAATTAGTTGTTCTGATGTTTTCTGACCAAGGCAAGCTGGAGAACGAAGTCATAAAAAATGGTTTTATAAAGTCATACGAAATCATTTTTAACAACAACTCGTGAAATGTAAGGATTTGCTATTTAATTCTTAGCGGCAACAAGTTATGTTCTCACCCGGAGAGTGGCAGGTAGGCTGGGAACGACTCTGTTTGTAACTAATATGAATTTGATATCGATAGATTCACTAATATACTTTAGCATGCCAACATAAATCAGTAGCGCCTCAAATTATATGTATTGTTTTAATGGATTTATTTCATAAAAATGTCCAATATTGAACTGAGCGACCCTTCAAAATCTAATCTGACCGTTCCGAGCTGAAAATTACTCGTATCGGCTGTCCGAACGTATATTTTAAAACAAAAATAAAAGTAATAGGCCGATCCTGAGTAAAAAAATCCTGAACGAATCAAAGTCAACAGTTTAGTATAAAATTGTTACTTCGTAAGAGATTTCCACACAGTTGATTGAACTGNTAGATGAAGTCTCATATTACTGCGAATTTTGTTAAATTTAATGCTGCGGCGATTTGAAAGAATATATTTTTCCTTCCTCGAGAATGACATTTTCCTTGATTCAATAAATGCTTATTCTTTTCTGCCTTATTCTCTTTTAGCTACTTCTTCAAAATTCGGGAAGCCTTTTTGCAGATCTCATTCATCTTTTATAATCAACTTTCATTCATTACAAATTTACGAGCTTCGATTCCTTCACAAGCGAAACTTTTCCATCCATTCGCCACGTTCAATTGCTAGAGTGCCAAAGAGAAGAAACATTTTCCGTGAATATAACTATTTTGATGTCACCAAATGGATCATCAAATTGACGAAAATCATTGGAAATTGATTAAATACCATTGTAAACTAATGGTGCGAAACTTCGAAAGAACGTATATGAATTTATGTATTTTGAATGATGAATATTTAGAGAAGAGGAACGAAACTACTAAGAATGGCATTTCATAGATTGACTAAGTAGTCAATCTATAAAAAAAAAGTTCTTTCACAGTTTATAAGTATGTAAATCATGATAACGAACGCTAACCTTTCGCTGCGATGTATATTTTGTTCATTGCTGTTGCATGCGCTGGCACTTATATTCATTTTTTACCTCGATTTTCTGTAGAAATGATTGGTCACCTCTGAAGATGGGCTCAATGGAGCGAATATTAACAATAAAATACTCTGAGTTGTATTATTACTTAGGTTAATATGAGAATGCATGTACAAAGTATGAGATAAGGCTGCATATTTATTTTTAAGACATAATTTATCTTCAATGTCTACTGTACTGCAAGTTTTACATCATTTCGAGTGATAATACAAAAACCTAGAATTAAGTTGAAATTTAACTCTGAAAGATATATCCAAAATACCAACCGATATGAATATATGCGAGAAACTAATAGTAATTGCATGAAAACCAATAGAAATAGAGAAACGAATAGGAACATTACGAAAAACCAATGGGAATTCATGAATCTATAAGGAAAAGGAACACGGCTGTTGTAAGACATCTGAGTCAGATACTAGCTCCTAATAGCCGTTGTTTGCGTGCAAACTTAACCGTTGAAGAGTTCCCACCACCGGGGGTTGGGGTTCTCCGTGGTCGCGCTTGTAAGCAAGTATTGTTCTCGATACGTATTTCGTAATTGATGGCAACTTAGTTGTCGAAATACGTATCGAGAACAATACTTGCTTACAAGCGCGACCACGGAGAACCCCAACCCCCGGTGGTGGGAACTCTTCAACGGTTAAGTTTGCACGCAAACAACGGCTATTAGGAGCTAGTATCAGACTCAGGAATTCATGAAGTTTTCCGTTTAAGTTAATTGTCAAAAAAGTATTGAAATATTCATTACAAATATTATACATATTAACCATAGTTGATTCACGCTATCTCAGTTTTATAAAATGTATTTTTCTCAATTACATAATTGTTTTATATAGTTCCCTCCCCTTCAGTTGAGTGNAATTGCACTATTTTTTTATAGTGCAATTTGTATTTTGTTTTCTTCACACGACTGACAAACGCAGTGTAAGAGAATCACCGCTTCTAGACAACACTTTCAAAGAATAAACATCCCTTGTTAATTTCCACACATCATAGATTGCTAGAAAAAATTCATGTTCAAGTAAAGTTTTATAAAACGTAAAAGGATTTCTTTATGTGCGAATATTAGCAGCAATGGCAAAAAAGTTTTCAGTGTAATTCAAAAAGTTAAAAGCGTTACAAAAAACTTTCTTGAGACTTCTTTAGCAATATCTTGCACTGCACAGACATAAACTATGTAAGTCAGAATATAAGTTTTCGTATGCTTTTAATTTTCTTATTTAAGTAACATCTAGGAGATACAGAAAACTATTGTAGGCCAGAAAATAGTAATTAGTATTCCTTCAATTCTATTTATAACTCCCCTACCCTAACATATTGTTTCAAATGTAACTAGCTTCTCATACATTTGCTGGGTTAACTATATAGTACCACTCTTACTTCTAAACTTAATTACAGATTCCTTGAAATATCTACTATGAGTATAAATATAGTACTTCGCAAGTGTTGTGAGTATAATTCTTCTTAAATGAAAACACTAGACAAAAGTACAAAATTGAGATGGCTCTTATCTATGAAACGATAACTTTTATTGTAGCAAAAATTCTTCATAATATCGAGAGCTAGTGCCAAGCTTCTAGTAATTGCTTTTCTGGTGGAACCGTGGTTGAAGTGTCTGATTCTTCAGTAGCGTTATATTAAGCTCACGCATCGAAATGAGTTCATCAATTATCAGCTCCTGACTTCGTCAATCCAACAGCTCGTTGGCATGTTCAACTTATACATACAAATCAAATTGCTTCGCAAGACTGACAGTTTCTACCACGATGTTGTTTCCGTCTTTTTTTTTAATAAGAAGGGCGAAGTTTCTTCCGAGAAAGGAAATTCAAAAACCACGAGTATGTTCATATTCTCTCTCCCGAGTTCGCGTTGGTCTCGTAAGAGTATTATCGTGATAAAAATAAGATTAGAAACCACACGATTTTTCTTTATTATTATTACAAAAGAAAGTATTAACAATACCTTTTAATTGAAGTTTGCAGTTTCTCCATCAACATCATTTTGAAAATTTCACCTGCCACTTTAGCGTGAATCAGTTTTGCAATTCGTAAGAGTAATCTTCCTCTAAATGTTCCTCGCCTGAATGCGCACATGCTGGATTCTTTAGAATGATTTCAATTTCAAATTTTCCTATTTCTATGAAATGGTACTTTATCTAAGGGTAAATGTATCTTAAGTGTTCGATACCGCAGGTTTCCGAGTGATGAACAGAGGTCCCGCATTAAACAATGGATTCGCTCTATGGCTCTGTTCTTCCGGTACAACATGTAACCATTTACTTATTACAATTTATTTACGATTTAATATAACTTGGAAAATTTAAAATGCCCCACACAAACGAAAGCGTATCCACTTAATAATATTGTCTATACTAAATCTCCCTATTTCACATGTGATGTGCTTCTATTTTCCTGTCTATCATCGCACTTTTTCATACTTGCATAGATTATTTGAATGTGGATCAGAAGCATCGCTATGAATTCGGTATTGCGGATCTTCCAGGTGAATATCGACCTCCGGAAAAGTCCCTCCCTCAAGTTGGCCCACTTCCCTCCTTTGCCCTCCGCACTGCATTGATCCCAATGAGGACCACTTTTCCCTGCTTCTTTTATCTTCTCGACCCTCTCCATGCACTCGATACCGCCGATGCGAACAACTGAAAACACTTATGATATTCGTCTCCCCAAAAATTACTAAATAATTTTAATTGTTGCAATTTTTATACGCGTATCTTTCATTTTGAAAAATGACTGAAGCGTTAATCCCCATAAAAAGTTTCTGATTTCAACAGAGAAAAGACTACCGACACTGACCGAGATGCTTCAAGCATTATATGACCTAATTGTACGACTTGAGCATAATACTAGTGAGCAATAAATATATAAATATGAGGGAAATCACTTATACACATACATGTAAGTAGTATGTCATCATCATCATCAGCCATTTTCAATCCGACGTCGGATGTAGGCCTCCCCAAGCGCTTTCCAATTCTCTCTATTCTGAGCCTCTCGNAAAGTATTGAAATATTCATTACAAATATTATACATATTAACCATAGTTGATTCACGCTATCTCAGTTTTATAAAATGTATTTTTCTCAATTACATAATTGTTTTATATAGTTCCCTCCCCTTCAGTTGAGTGGGATTTCGTTTATGGCGAGCTCACATGCTAAAACGCGCTAGCGCGACTGGATAGAGAGCCGCGTTCATGAGAAGAAAGAGCCGCATACGGCTCGCGAGTTATGATTTGGCCGACCCTGTAAAGGATAATTTATCAACAACGCGAGCAAATCCTTTAAAGACAACACCTCTTTCGTGTCGAACAATGCTTAACATTTTGTACTCATTGTGGGTTCCAAGTTGTCACTTTACTATATAGTGCGCTTATGGGCACCGTTGTCACTGGTAGTCATGAAAAACATAGCACCCACAGTAGATAATAAATGTCAAAAACACACATCTAACTAGATTCGAAAATATTCGTATTAAGAGACTGAAAAGCCAATTTGTGTCACATATGGTAACGCTACGTTACGTCGATTAGTTTAACGTCCGATGAGTCGATACTGTTCAGTTCCATATCATCCTCAAAATTTTAAGTACACAAATGAACTCAGAAATTGATTAACTTTGCTTTTTGTGGCGATATATCTACGATGACACGTCTAGCATTTCATTTCGTTTTTCGTCATCTTCCATCTCTCTTTCCAGCGTTCGCTTTACTTAAACGGAGAAATCTTTCTCTCCCAGTCGCGTCATCCTTTTCAAAAACAACAGATATTAATTGTGTTTTCGATCGCTTCGGAAAAAATTGTGAGTGGTGAGGAAAACGATGACGGCGTGCGTCGTTTTCGGCCTTGTGCTAACTTCCCCTTCTCCTGAGGGCACCCAAAATATTCATCTCGAATCAGGTATTTTGACGTCATGGAATTTCTTACGTAATTCATTCATAGAATATGCCGACGGCATTTTTGACGGCCAGTTCCTTTGGAAACAGTTAAAATCTGTTTTTAATTTCCATCTACATGGATATTCGTAAATATCCATGTAGATCCCACAACTGAAAGCTTGGAAAAATGTAGAATTAAATCGCCCATTCATAACATAATATTCATACAAAGCGAAATATTCATTAATTTGTTCTGGAGCTTTAATTGAAGCTGATGTTTGGAACATTTTTCAGAGAATTCTAAATCCGACCATTTTTCTGACGCTAAAAGTCCGATTGCTAAACATAAAAAAGCATATTTCGAAGCTATATTTTCATTCGAAACTGGTAAAGAGGATTAGAAATATGGTGTACCGCTCATAAATACATTATAAAATAAATAAGTTATTCTAGGGATGCGCAATAAATGATTCTTGTGCTGCGAATCGATAAACACTAACAGAATAATTGTTGGACGTTCTTTTCAAGTGACTCGCTTTCTGGCCTGCAACGGCACTTTTAGTTTATAAATCTTCTCCAAGGATATACGAAATCCAACGTAAAGCTGATCATAAAACTGGTTTGAAGACGAATTCTTAAGGTGACAAAATCTCTGTTTGAATGAGCAACTCACAAATTTAATGTTCGTATTTTTTTCAATTCTGAGTTTATTTAATTCATCGCGTAAATAAATTTAACACTTTTCTTTGAGCATTTTGGAGTTAATAATACGGGAGGTATTAAACAAACAGCTCCATTCGGTTTCCACTTCCGTGAACTCTTTAGCTTATCATACGAAAACTTCCAACCTTTGAAACGTTTCTGATTCTTAGCAAAACAAGTAAACAAAAACTAATTAACAAAGCAATAGTTTTGTCCATGTACGCATGTAATCTTCTCATCCATCAATGAACTTAACAATTTCAAGATTATGATTTCAAATTTAGATATGGTCTCAATTAAACGCTATAACTTTCTGCTAAGTTGAATTGGTTATTTTTATTAAATGGAGTAGCAATGCGTTGATACGGTTACTCAAAAAAATTAAGGTATAATCGGAAGTATATTTTAAGAAATCCCTTCATGTAATGAAAATTTTAAATATGAGTTCCCTAGCAGCGTAAGTTTATCATCCTGTATTTTAATGGTGAGTGCCTAGTATTTAATACATGCGCACGATTTAGGGAAGTGGAAACAGCAATATATTAGAATCGGAATAAGAAGGGAAACGCGAGATAACGCACTATCGAATGTACTCTATAGGAAAGTATGAAGAGAAAGTTAGATCCAGGAGCAGTCTGATTCAGCAGAGTCTGAGCAGCCGACTCTGATTTATTTGGCGGTAATTCCCATCCATGCTTGGACTTTAAAATGAAAGATGAAACGGTCCACTAAGTGGCGATGCGATGAAAAACCCAGAGTACCTTCACGAGAAAGGTCAACGTCCACTTTGGAAAGGATCAAGGTCGTATCAGAAATCGGTATGCAATGTTAATTCCCGCAATGATATTGGTTCAGGAAATAAAAAAATCAAAACGACCGTTGGGAAAAGTGATGATTCTGAATAACGGCAAAATTGAGAATATATTTCTTCCCTGAGAACAATGAACAAAGCTAACGTAGGATGTATGTACTACCATAGAGTAAAATTGTAAAGGGTTCGCGTCCATTAATTTGTTTTGCGGGTCAGTGGTTTTACAGGGGTAATAAATTTCTATAATTCTTTCACTTTACCATGGAATTAAATTTGATTTTCACATTTCCCTATAAGCAATATGTATCTTCATTTGCACAATTTGAAATATTATTAAGCCTGCTTAAGGGGAAATAAATTCTAGAGAATATATCAATGAAAATGCGATTAGAAAAAATGCGGAAAAATAACGTAGCTCAAGACATTTAAGATATAATTTAGATCTTATTTAAATATCAAATGAACTTCCTTTTCCAAAGTTTCAGGTTGACCTAAAAGTCAAATCTATCGTATCGTTACAAGTTCTATATATTTTCATCGTAATTGTAAAAAAAAAACTATGTAATTTTCGAAATTCAAATTAGTATAATTGAATCAGAAAATAGCCGCAGTTTGCTAAAACTATTTTTAAGGCTAGGTTTGAGATGAAAATAAGTGATAAAATATCTTGCGGAAATTGAGATTAATGAAAAAAAATGTCTACACATATGAAGCAGACGCCAATTATAGTTTATCAGTCCTCTCAGATTTGATTTGGAATTGCGGAACTGAATATATTAATTCACATGTATTGAACATTCCAAAAACCTACACCATAATAGATTCGAATACATCATGAAATTAGGGAAGAAGAGGAGAGGTTCACATTAAGAGAGGAAAACCGATTGAAAGACACGATGGAATTTTTGTCGAATGTTTTGATTATTCGATTGTCTCATACGATCACTACCCGAGCAGTTTATTGAATTTTCATCGCGTCTTTCACTTTATCTTGGGAATTGGTAGACTCCCACCGGGAATCGAACCCGGGACTACTTTCACTGAAATCGAACGCGTAACCCACATAGCTATCTGGGAGCCCGGAATCATTCNGTCCTTGCTGAACCTTTACAGAGTGTGGTTGCTTCACTGATTCCCTGCCAGTAAAAGTGATTTTTCAAAGAAATTTTTCAGTTTCTAAAGAAAATAACTGCTGTTGACAGTTAAGTCATTACGGTGTTCTTTTTGTCGTTTGTGTGTGAATCGTTTGTTGGGTTTGTAGCTAGTTAGTGTCTAGTTTGATCCGAAAATCGTTGCAATACTATTGATAGCCTGTCACCATTCGTCTTCGATAGGTTCGCCTACAAATATAGATTCTCCTATTATTTACGGTTTTGGTAAGTAAAGAATTTTAACACTAGAAGGACGGGATGGGTCATTTTGATCCATACGTCATGTTCAACATGAATTTTCACGACTTATTAATTTTTTAATTCTCTTGAAATTTTTTGACTTTGTGTNAATTTAATATTATATACGGAATAGTTAGTCCCCTGCCCTTTAAACTTGAAGAATTGGTTTCATTGTAATCCTGTAAAAAGTAACAAAATTCAACTATTCTGATTCCCGATAAGAAGATCTCAAAGATAACGATCGAGGAAGTACAGTACTTTCATCGATCCTTGACATAATCCTTCCGCTACTTGAATTTTCTCCTTACTATACTATTTGAGGGATCCAAGGAAAATGAGGAGAGGTCACTATTCCCATTTAAAAAAGAAAACAAGTCCAAATCGATATACTTAAGATCACCAAGGGCATCTGAGTATCTTCTCCGTAAGTTTCTCAAGGTTTCAGTCAACTAAACAAGCGATATAATCGGGCTTAATTCAACCTGCTAAACTTCATAATCTTCCTTTTGTTCCAGAATTATTTCTCTCTAAAGTCCTCACTTTAAAGGTATTGTGATAAATTATTGAAACTGCAAATCATTCGTCCTCGAGCTGTTGATGACTGCAAAAGATTCGGAGTTACGGAATATGTGTTTCCCATTTAGTCCTGATTTTTGCAAACCTACTCATTTTAAAAGGATTCGAATGCTTCGTAATTTTAAAATGTTGCATACATCACCGTCTAAGTGGTTAAGTAAAACAGAAACTTTTATAAGCAAAGCAAATGTCCTTAATTTCCAGCTAGTATTTAGTTGCTACCCAAGTTATTGCCATACATCTTCAATATTATGCTCGCAAGGTAGGACTCCCATACCATACCACTCAAAAACTGGGACTTCCTGAAATTCACGCTTAAAAAACCTGGGATATTAGAAAAAACTGGACTTTAAAAATAGATAAAACCTAAACTATATCTTACATATATTTTACAACTCAATTTTATTCGTCAACAAACAAACATTGCGTATTATTAACAAGCATTAAAGGAATTTTTTCCAACATTGGTTTCTGTGCCGTCCACCGGAGCTAAAGCTGTGATTATGAACCTCTGTATGGTGTGCAAGGATCGCTTCCTACGCTGTCACTTTCCCTTACAGTCTCGGTTTCTGTAGAAAAGATGTTGCCATTGATGGTTAAGTTAGTTGATGTTGAAAAACTCCAAAAACCATCAAAAATGAAAACATGGTTTACGATTTTGAAGTTTATCAACATCGATCGGTTTCCAACGTTAAAAGTAAATTAACTGCATTACAGACCTTCATTTTAACATTAGCATTATGCATTTTTCGTTTTCGTACGGGTGATTACGTCTTATAGCCCATCGTATGAAATGTAAAATTATAAGGTACTCTGAGTACATTCAACATCTCATCTACATCTTTAATGAACGGAAACACTGTTTAAGTATTGTCATTCATACTGCGCGTTTCAATATTGTAGAGCTAGAAAATGATAACACTTTAATTACTGGTCAAGTAAGATAGTGTTATAATAGATGTAATAGAAGAGTAGGAAAGAAAACATCCCCATTATGGAATAATATGTAATTATTGCCATTAGTAATTTTAGTTAGTTATATCATTTATCATATTAGTGACTATTATTAAAAACATTGCAAAGGAAATCGGTTCTAAAAACGGAATTAATTCTTTTTACTAATTTTTTCTAAAGGATCCTTAAAAAAGCAGGAATTTTGAAATTAAGTCGGGACATTCTCTTCTTACATCTAACCCTTTAATGTAAAGGACTTTCCCGGGAAAATAGGACGAATGAGAGCCCTGTCACAGAAGAACTTCTAGCAGTTCACTAAGCTTGTGAAGGATATGAGTAATCCTGAATTGCGCTTTCTTTCAAGGAAAGAATGAGAGGAACAATAATCACAGAAAATATTAATTACTCGAGCAGGGCCAGTTCTGAGCGAGGAAAGCAAATCATCGGGGCACGCAGAAATCAGGGGTGCCCTATGTTATGCTTTCCTTTGTTTATTATACTGAAAAATGGACAAAGGGACGCTTTCGTATGACTTAGCATCGGGGCGCCGAAGTACTACATACATAGATACGGCATCGTCCTCGAGTAAATCAACGTTTCCTCTAAATCCTTACTATTACGGAGACGATCCTTACAAATCTTACGGAAATTCGAATTTCCGTATGATCATTATCTAAGCAATTATCCGCCCTATAGTATCTCTTCTCCGACCCATTAGTTTCTGCTTACCTTAACCCATTTCCGGCCTAAGTTGCAAAAACGCAACATTATTGTTGAATGTGAAATTATGTTAGGCATAAATTTTCGATTTTTTTGCTATTTATGTTTTAGTCGAAGTCTTGTGTTAATTTATAATTCAGAAACATTATCATTAACAATAATTATTTTTCCGTAATAAATTTTTGAATTTATCGAATTTTCTGTTTTGTAAGTCTACCGGAAGGCAAATATTTTACTACACAATTTAAAAATTTTCTGAGTGTTTTATCGGTATCTCTTATAAGAATAATGCATATAGAACTTCCCTTATTTGTTTCCGAAGGAAAATACTCTTTCCTCCTATAGTTCCAAGACTTAAGATTAGTTTCAACGCGAAGAAAATTATGGAGGGCAACTTCTAAGACAATACAATACACGTGTAATATCAGTGAATTCGTATATTTACTAAGTGTGTTTTCCCAAATTATTTTGTTCGATGGTTCTTTTGACCGTCAAACTAAGAGACTTGCGATAGGTTCTCCACTTTCCTTCATTTATGCTGGCGTTTTAGTCAATCTTGGCGAATCCTTACTTTTCAATTAACGAAAGATATTCTTCCAGTTCTATGGATGGGATAGGGGAGGATTCACTGAGCATGACGGTAGGGAGGAAATAACATTCGACCTGATGAATAGATATTTCCTGGATATCTACGCAGAACGATTGTCTAAAATGACAATTAAGCGAGTCCTACCATTCCGTCAGCAGCATATGTGGTCACAATCACATTCATCGAATGAATTAAAGAACGTCATCGGTGAAAAAATATCATGCCAATCCTCGAGAAAGTTTGCCTCTTGGACAGAATTTAAAAAAAAAGAAATTTTCAACGAACATGAAATTCAGGGCACCTCAACAACAGAAAGGGCATTAGTCAAAGGCAGTCCAGAAATCTCCTGCAGATATTTACATACACGTTCACAAATACACCCTACTAACCCATATTGTCCCCAGCATTGTCCATGTAATATTCTTTTCGTAGTCAATATCTTTTGGTCACTACATATTGAATGTTATACAGAATTATTCATTGGGTCATTGAGTTGCACTGACGAGGAATTTTTCCTCTCATGGCATTCTGACTCAGTGAGAAAAGCAATGGAAAACTACCTCTCTACTTATCTCCCCTGGTCACCTAATCCTCTCTTCAAAGCTTAAGTAACCAAAAGGTGGAGGAAATAAGGATCCAATCAGTCTTCATTCAGGTATCTGTACAGACAGATCATAATTGATAACATGTTTTCTTTCAAAAATCATAAATGGCCAATCACCACAACAAATGCCAAAATACACCATTTATTCACATACTTGTAAATAGAATGGTTAAGTATTAAGGCCATCAAAATCTTTCTGCGCATCAACACTGAGTACATAAATACACCCCAAGTTGAGGACAACATTATATAAGGCCTCTATATATTAAAAATTCAAGTCTAAGGGCTTCTATGTTAAATGACATCAATAAAGGAGATTGAGGATATGTTGCAACATTTATACCTCCATGTCACCAATGTCATTTACAGTAATGCTGAAATAAGCCTTAAAAGTCTAACCTGAGAATAGAAAAGTAAACAGATAAATGAGGAGTACAACAGCCAACAGGATTTTTAGCAGATGATAAACAGGTCTTGGCAACCAAGGTAGAAGATCTGGCTTCGAGACATAACACATAGTGGGGTATTAAATAGGATATACTAAATCAAAGAAAAGAAGATTAAGAAACTAAGAAATAAATGTTTGATTCCTTTCAGCACAAATTCCTATAAACTTCAAGAATCCCAATTGAACATGTGCTTAGAACATTCATGCTAAGGACAACTAATACAAACAGAACAAATAGACAGGATTAATGGAGTCAGTAGAGGACTCAAGCCTTTAAAAAAATATATCTGGAGGTGGCTAAATCATGCTAGACTTAAAAAATGCACTTAATTGTTCTAATACTTTGCTACTTACTAGCTTTAGATTTCAAGATAAGGTCTAATTCCCATACTGGTAACTGTAGCTATCTACTTGGTAATGCACATATAATGCATGGTTGCCTGACTCTAATTTTCAGATGCAAAAATTGCATAAACAAAGGCCTAGTGATCTCAAAGGTCAGACACATATCATATCTATTATTTTAGAGCAAGGAAAGTGCCCTGAAAATCTCGAAGGAATCCGTGTTACACAAACGTGACACTCCCATTGTGAAATGAAATTGCTTGTAATTCACAAATGATGATTGACAGTTGAATAAAAATCCAACCTTAAACTGAAGTGATTTCCAGTAGAACTTTACCATATTTTGTCATTAGTTGCCTCTTTTAATCAATTCTCTCACTACTTCTCCAAAAACATGCATTTCAACATTCATGCAGCTAGAAGATTCTTAATTAATAATTATTGATTGTAGGAAAAGTTTAATGGCCATGAAATATGTTCATCTCAATCACAACAAACTTGTAATAATTATGTAATTTTATGAATATGAATAAAAAATGGAACAAATCATTTCTGCCCATCACAAAATTCATTAAGAAAAATGTAGTCTTCAGTTAAGAGGTTTAGATTTTCAGAATAATAAACATTCAAGATAGGAAATCTGGCTTGATAATCCCAAAGAGAGCTAGTACTAATACAACTAGCATTAGAACAATAATTCATCCCAACAAGAGATTTTAATAATACATTTCTGGGTAGACCACTAATTAGCTTCACCAGCATAAAAAGTAAATTACTTTTCTGCAATGGGTACTACTGCAACTTTCCCAACATTTTCCTTTATTTTTGAGTGTTTTCCCATTTCACCATGAGTTCACTCTGTTTGAAGGACATTTTCTCTTTCCTCCAAAGATTTTGTAGCTTTTCTAAGGAGTCTATTTTGCCAATTCTATTGCCATGTACACTTTCACTTGCTTTTCTATTCTTCGTCATATTGCATACTTTGTATTCACTTAACTATATCCATTTTTATAGGTTCTTATTGTTATTGTTCTTAACTTGCTAAGTTGAAACTATATTAATTTGTATTATACTCTTCATTGTATTAATTAGATGCATTTTATTGATTTCATTTTTATTTATTTTAATCGTTCCTTTCATTTACTATTTATATTTACATCATATACTCTTTATTTTTGTAACCCTCCTTTGCAGGTGTTTTCCCACATGGTAGGGCTTTTGCCTTCTTTAACCTTCAGCTGAGAAGATTTTTCCCAGCAAAACCAAATCTTTTTGTGTTGTAGTTGTATTGTACCCTAAAAATTAAGTTTAACTTAAGTATTAACAATTGAGGCTAGGTGGAAGAGAGGCCAACATGGCCTAACCTCACCTTATTATATATAAAGAGTTCATTCATGCATACTTCTGAACTTAAGCATTGGTCCCTCATATATCCTATCTTGCTCTTTCTCTCCCTGTCCTTGCTCACTTCTCCTATTCCATTAATCACCATCATAACAATGCACGATCCATGAAATAAAAAAACCATGAGGTAAAATGAGGTATAAAATATATTCATCCTCAATTAGGTCCTGCTACCATATCTCGATGAATGAATTATTTATCATTTGTCTTTTGGTATGGATAGAGAAAAATTTATCTTTTATAACTTCGGTCTCAGTCTTGTTCATGGCTGTGACAGTATAAAAGCTACTGAGGTATGAGTTATGCTAAGTAGTAGCATTAATTAAGGTTTCTCCTTAAACAATGTTACGAAAAGTGTTACTCATAGAGTCATGGTGCTTAACTAACGTGGGTTTGTTCTGCTTATAGCATTCAGTGAGGAAAGTAAAGGCAAACTACCTCACTCCTCATCTTGCCTAGTAAGCCTCATCTCTCTCTCTCTCCTAGCACTTCATAGCTGATGGTAGAGGGGATGAGGTTCCAACCAGCCTTCGGCCTGAATACTTTACAGACAGACATCCTACAATTAATGTAGCCTCTCAACTTTCTTCCTAGCTTTCCATCCACTGCCCTCAATAATACAAATCTTAAAATTACCCATTCTCAAATAAATAACTCTAAGCATGCTTTACTTGGAGGCAATAATTAACAAACACGTTTAAAAATCCTTTCAATGATATTGAAGCTATACTACAAAGTTGTTCCACAACAAACACGTTGTTATTTGCAAATTATTATAAAGTGGAGCAATAAAAGTTGTTTAAAAGATGCTTGTCCATCCTTCAATCACTGTAAGTCTTCTACCCTTTCCTTTAATAATATACCATATAAAAATTTCTAAATATTCATTAACAAACAAAATGTAATCATAACCAATATGTTGAAGTTATGCCTGCCCTTACATTACAGAAGGTGATTAAAATTATACCAGCTGGCTTTATGCATCATTCCTTACTCCAAATTCTTGTTCTCTAAAATGTTTTCTTTTTTAAATCCTTTCCCAAAAACAGTATTCCAAAATCTTAACACAGCTGTTTGTCCATTTCCTTTCTTATATTTTATGACAATTTCTATGCTACCATATGTTTTCAATTTTTTTATTTCCAACTTGGATTATTGGATGGTGGTTTTGATACAATTTTGAATTTTGATCCCATCAATTATGATCTATTCCTTTTATTTCTCATAATAACTTACAGTCCTCATTACCAAACTTAATTCTACAGCTACTTATTATAATTTGAACTAATCATAAGGTAGTCCTACACCAAATGACTTGAATCTCTTGCTAGGGTACTTCAATGATACTTACAAAGTCTTCATTCCCTTTACAATTCATCAACAGAATACAGTCTTCTCTCTTGTGAACCGACTAAGAATTACACAACCTCAACCAGTTTTTTTAAACATTGCCTTACATTTCCATTGATGAATTTAAGGTAGGAAAAGATATCGATCCTATCATTACTCGTGTAATAATCATAACAAAAAAAATGGTATAGTAAATTCCTGTTTCCTAGGAAAAGCTAAGAGCTATTTTTTATTTGAACTCACAACATCAATATTGTCTTCAAAAACCTTTCCATGATTAATGTTGGAAGGTGTAACTTTAAGGAAAGACATTATAGAAATGAAATAGTAAATAATTTTAAGAATTGGAAGGTGCAAGGGCACTTGCAGTACTGGTCATGCTATCAATTTTATATTGAGAGTAATCAAGTATTTCATTGCTGCCTTTTTATCGTGTGACTTTGAATTGACAATCTGCTGTTGAATATTTTTTCTTAGAATTAAACTTTTTGTGTCATAATAAGTGATAAATTAAGTACTAAAATAATGAATTATCATTCAAAGAAAATGCTTATCAAAATAGAAAAAAGTTAATTTTCCATCCTTTTATAATTCTTGTTAAACACAAACATTGGCAAACTTATTTTACTGTGAGGACTACCCAGGTTTGTCTCAGGAGTAAGGTAACCCTTTTGCTAAGTTTTTCCAGCAATCATAGAGTAGGGAAAGTATCATAATTCCAATAAAACTGGAGAAGCCCATGGTCATTCTCCTAATACATACATAAGCTATATTTACATAAATGAGTTAAAATGGCAATCGCAAAAAAATTAACACAAGAGATAAAAACCTAACATCTGATCTGAAAATTCATAGACTAGGATGTAATGTCATAAATAAATAAGCAAAATAATTCAAGTTGTAGATGTAAGGCTTACAAAAATATTTTTCATTAACAGGAGACAAAGATATGACTGCACTGCAATTTGAATCTCTTACTGGTACTGTACTTACTGGTACTCATGGAAGATGGGTATCAATCAAAACAAAGGAGTAAAAATTATGATCTGCAAAAATAACATTTTTTCATCAAAGGATATAAAATTTAAGGAAATTGAATAATTAATCTTGAACAATATACAAGGCCACAACAAAGAAATGTTCAAAAACAGCATGAAAAATACAATAATTGAAAACATTATATAATGATAAACCTAATGGCAAATCATAAGTAAACACAATGTTTTCAAATTAACTCTTGTTAATACATAAAACTCATGGTCCCTTTTAAAAGACACCCTTCCAAAATCAATCCTTAATCCAAATTTAATTTATCCATCTGTACAGATAGGCCCTGAGGGATATAGAGTTTTTGTTCTAAAACAAGTTCATACAATTGCTTTAAAGGATCTTTGGATTTAATATTTCTAACAAAACCTATTCATTAGCATTTGCATAATTTCATCTGTTTTGGAGGAAAAACAACAGACATGAGAACAGACGAGTTCATTTCATAAATTATGGGAGTGGTAGGCAATAGACATTGAAGTGGAAACCACATCTTCCATGTTTACCCTACTTAATGACTTCTTTCTACACTTTGCACCTCCTTCTTCCAGTTCCCTCTGCCTCGCCTAACCGATGATCTCACGTCAACACCCAACCAGATGCAACTCTTGCTCAATATCCAAATCCTTTTCCACAGCTCAGCATCTTCTCAGGTGCTTTCTGAATCTTTTTCTCACTCGCTTCTGACCTCTACCCTGATACATCCTGACTACGATGCTTTTTCTCCAAATAAATAGGAACCATGCCCAGCGCAAGCACCTTTCCGTTCCTTCTTGTGGCCTCTTTAAGTTCATAAGACCCATGGTCACACTCCCATCCTTCTCATGGTCTCTTAGGTTCATAAGACCCACAGTCCCACTACGCTCTTGCTCCTACAGTGCTGCAGTGATTCCAGCCTGCAACCACATTCTTCCATCCCCATGATTGTACCTGCTACACCATGTCCGCAAAGATTTTTAAGCCTGGCTTCTACCAAACTGATGTAAGTGGAAAGCCAGTGCTAAATAAACCATTTTTTCAGACTTAAGTTTTCAAACTCAGTTGCCTAACCCCATGTTATACTGCAATACAATTGCTGTAGTGCATGATACAACACATCCTTTTTGATTTATTTTAGATATTGCTCACAAGAAATACCCAGTTAATTATCCTGATGTCATGTTGCCCATTTCATTTCATGTTGTCATGTTATCTGGGACAAAATCTTTACACTCAATCTAAAGTGGTGTTCAAAATTAATGCAGCACTCAGTGGCATTAATGAGTGGCCACCAAAGCAACTACTAGGAGTTAAGAAGAAGCACAGTCAATTAGGTTAATTGAAAATCAGACAATGTTGGCAAGCAGGAGTATGCACTCTTAGGGATGGGAAAATGGTTAGCATAAATGAAAGATGTCCATAAACCACTGGCTGTTGAAGATAAATTATTTTTGTTTCTCTTTTCTCAATTCACCCATTCTTACTGAATTCTTTCTCTTCTTCATCCAGTAAAACCCCAAAGGAAGTTGGTATAGTTCCTTTCATAACCATGCAGCATATAAGGTTCAGCAGATGAAAAGTGTTTTGTCTTACTTCATGCTTTAGAGTAGCACATCACAACCAGTGTGACAAAACAAAACTTAACTATAAAGAACCTCGCAGTTAACTCTGACGTTGTTATTGATAATTTATTTGAAAGGCTGTTTTTCAGATATGATCTCAAAGTTAATCACCTCATGAATGTCTCTCAGTTAGCTTATTTTTAACAGGCCACTAAGGACCTGTATGGGGCTCATAAGAAAATTCTTTTTTTGGGACCTCTTCAGTTCTAAGCCATACACCAAGCAGTATATCAGGACATCCACTATAGCCAGCTTCTAAAATTTTCTAATTGTACTAATATATATCTTTTGGATGATTTATTAGGTCCTTGACAACTTTCACATCTGCAGACCTTTCCCCATCTCTATGAGTCAGAAGTTCTCTCCTTGCCAATGTAGTCGGTGTTACAAGTGTCTTCACACCTCACCCCCCCAATAAATCCTTTGATGGACACTTTTAAATACACTAAGAGTTGCATTAATATTGTACTTAGGGTGGTACACTAAGTGGTCATCTAAAAACAGTTGTACTAAATTTCCTTAAGGACTTGTATTTGATTGAGAGTTAGAAGGATAGAAGTTTTGCTCTAAAGAGAAAGTATGAGGAGCAAGACTATACTAAGAGGAAGGAAGGAGGAAAACTGGCAAGAAAAAGAAAGTGAAAGAAAGGTAGTATAGGTTTTCTTAAACAAAAGCCACATTGCTTTCGTTGGTCTTCAGATTCCAGGGAGGACTTCCCCCACTGGTACACTATCTGGAGTGAGGGTATGAAAATGGGAGATTGTCATTTTATTAATACACAAATATCTATGCCATCTACCATAATTTTCAGGGGGAAATTCAAATTTTAAACACTTATCCTCTTCAATCCCACCAGAGGGAGCACTGAGATAGCTCTAAGAGGGGCAAAGCAAAAAAATGTTAAACCAACAAAACAAGAACAGGAAAATGATTGAATGAAGAGAACAATAGATATGAGACTTTGGAAATACTACTAAAGAAAGTTCAGTTGTGACTCTGGCATTATGCATGAATGTGTGAATGAATTACAGAATGCTTGAGAATTTGGGAGCTACTGAAATAAAATAAATGGAAAGAATAAGTTGTATGAATAAGGCAAGTAGTATGAAAGAAGAATACATAGGTAATAATGGAAAGGATCCTGTAAAAGGGAGTAAAGAGATGAAGGCGAAAGTAGCCATTCCACAGAGACTACAGGAAGAACATCGTCATGGAAGGAAAGTGAGATGAGAGTACAGGGAGAAGAAAAAATGCGGTAAAATAAAGAGTGACATAAGAGGCAATAAATACCTTAGCCAGAGAGATATAAGTTAAAAGACAACAATGAATATGATAATAGGGAGAAGAACTAAGTCTGCTAAACGTTAGAAGTTTATGAATACAAAAATGGTCATCACCTTGAAACTACTGAAATTCTGATTTCTTTCTCCGCTTCCTAGAGCTTGCAGATTCAGTTTCTGGATCCAGATAACTAAATGTAAGTACTATGAAGAACTGAAATTGGTAAGAAATTATCTCATTTTGAAGTAAGATACTCTACACTGTCCCATAAAACGATCATAGCAAAATATTCAAGCTCTGAATACTTCAGCTCTTTCGCATGTGAGGCAGTAACACTTATTATGGAAATACTTTCAGGAAAAAATTATTTTCCCAATACAAGATTCATACGCACATGATTTTAAAACAGTGATTTTTCCCTTTATAAATAGCGTTACTATAATGACGTTTAAAATGCGCCTCAACGTTGAGGAATTTTTACGCCTTGTCTTTCACATTTCGCACGCAGAAAGTGACGTTGTCAATCACTTTAATACTTAGTTTTGATATTATTAAGCTATAGACAGTAAATTTAAATAAAGAACTGTCTCAGACGTTAACACATGTTAAATGGGTCTTATCTAATAAAATCGTTGAATAATCAAGTTCTACTTCGCAGCTGACATGACGAAACAATTCGTAGTTTACAGTCACCAACTACCAATGATAAAATTATGTCCGCAATTCACTTATTTTTCAATGTTTATTTGATAAAATTTGAGATAAATACTACGAAAAAACATCATTAATGGCTAATAGTTTCTTCTGAAAATTTAATGGAAATTTCAAGAATAGAATTAAACTTCGCCACTGCTTTCATAACAACGTTGGAATTGCTCTAAGTAACGAAAATATACATATTAACTTACAAAAAAAAAACATTTCGAAGTCAAATATTATAAAGTATAGCATTGCCAATAACAATTACATGGTAATACGCAAATGGAGATTATCCAAATTATGAATGTTGGCATGACTGATCCCATTTCTCAATCCCATGAAGCATTGCGTGAGTTAATCGGGTTAGTCGTCACAGAATTATTCTAGAAACTCAGAGAAGTTATAAGTACCCAGTCCAAGCACGGTCAGCACTAGTTAAATTTTGGTCGTTGAATTGAGAATTTACTCAATAATAAGAACAGTGATTGTTATCAGTGGGTTTCAAAATGCCTCGCCAAAGGAGATCGAGCCCTGCTCCAAGGTTAGGATACGAGAAATTCTGCATGTTATACTTTTGGGACCAAACATACTTCCGTCATTCCCATATTTCTAAGATTGGTCAATTAGGCAGTTATCTGAATTTGGTGGACTTAATTTTTTGCTATTACGTATTTTCATTAGATCTAGTGTGCCTGCTAGAGCTCCACCTCAACAGCCCGTACAGCATGCAGCACAACCCCCAGTGATCGTCCAGGAGCAGCCGTCTATGTTTAAACAGATGGCTGCAACTGCTGGAGGAGTTGCTGTTGGGTCTGCTGTGGTAAGTTAATTGTGAAATTTCTCGTTTTATTATCGAAAGTATAAATGAATAATTGGCCGCCGATATCTTCATATTTCATCCATTATGTAACAAAGGTTACACTTTCTGAAAATGCCTGCTTTGTCATAAATTTGGCAACATTTCTAAATTTTTATGGACACAATTTTGTAAATGTCCACGCTACAATTTCTATAATTGATCTAATTAGTAAAATTCAAGTTATCAAGATGTTAAAATTCATTGATATAAGTCTGTTGCGAGCGTAATTTTAGATAGCATGAAGCTCTAGGTTGATTGGTTTTGCAGGGGCACACCCTTGGGCATGCTATGACTGGACTTTTCAGCGGTGGAGGGTCAGACGCACCAGCCGCGCAAGCTGCTGCTCCTGCTGCGGCTCAGCCGTATGCATCTCCTGCCCAGAATCAAGCAGACCCTTGCGCATTTGCTACAAAACAGTTCCTTGAATGTGCTCAACAACAGTCAGATTTGTCTTTGTGCCAAGGATTTAGCGAAGCATTAAGACAGTGTAAACTAGATTACAGTAAGTATAATGTTGGAGTTAATTCCTATTAATTGTAGGTATAATAGGACTTAATTATTGTACGTGGACTTCAGTTTAAATGAAATAATGCACCAATTTTTAATTTATTTTTCAGGGCTTGCTGCCTAATTAGTCAATGTATTAGTACGGTCATTATTAGACGGGTCAAAATTATAGTGTGGCTGGACCCATATGTGGGTTGAGGACTGAGTTGTTAGAAAAATTGTATGCCTCTTGTGAATGTAAATATCAATATATATTATTCTGGCAGTGGAGATAAAACTGATTCTAACAAATTGTTACATTTAGTATGAACGTATATCATGAAATAAAAATATTTTACCTTTATTACATTTCTTTTCAATATTTGGTTTGTAATTTTTAACGTTAAATCTGAAAACTTGCTTCAAGTAATTGGAAATGTTTTTCTTCCCATTTATTATTTTTGAAAGAATTGTTAATACTCTGTGATGCTGGTTCACTTATGAATTATTCAAAATAAAATTTGTTGAATATTATTAGCTTTACTAATTAAAATTTTCTCATAATTATGACCTGTGTGTGTAAATGTTTACTTTACTATAAAATATTTAAATAGCCATTTCTCTCATAATTGCTCCAAGATGTGGAGTATGTGGGATATTTATTTAGAAAAATTCTCTGTTAAATGATGAATGGCTATATGATTGGAAAAAATCTCATTAATTTGCATAGTGTTTTACATTCATGATAGTGTGAGTCCTGATGATTCATCCATGATACTTGGCTGTTGTGCATGTGCTAAAACAATGTTTTACTATTGTAGAGCAATTTTTAAGTGAGACATATGAATGAGTTTGAGAGTGGCAAATTAATGAAAATCATGCTTTATTTCACACACACAAGTATGACAAAATGATACATCCTTAACCTTTTTCTCTGATCAAACACTATTTATGACTGAACTGATTAACTTTTTGATTTTTAAATGACCTCTGATTTATTGGATCCGTACTATCAAAGCATGAGAATGTTGTAGTGGTATTGTTAAAAGTGCTTCGACAACTAAGGTCATTTCACACGTAGGCCCCCACCAGGAATTGAACCTGGGACCACTCACCGAAGTCGAATGCATTGCCCACTTGGCTATCTGGGAGCCCATTGAGAAGTTAGTTGATTTTCAATGTCTCCTAAATTTAAGATATTTCTTTATTAAAAGTTCATTTTTTACAAACTAGTCTGCAGTTGCTGTTGAAAAATTCAGTATATGATTTTTAAGAAAATTTGTTAAGAATTCTGGCAAAGTCATTACTCTCTAGAAGAAACTTGATCTGTAAAAGCATAGGTTAGAAAGTGACTTCTCTATAGAGGTAACGGTTGTTATCCATTTTTGTCTCCATATCACCACAATTTAATACTTCTAAAAGAGCTTTTACCTCTGTATTACATTTCTGAATCCTAAATTTACTTTAAAAAAGATTACTTAACATCAACTGAAATCAAAAACTTTCTAAAATGAGAGTGCATGGATCTCATCCATAAAATTTCTACTTGAATCAAATTATAGCCATAGGAAAGAATAATATATTATTTGAAGGAAGAGAGAGAAACCAAGACATTTATTCTAGTTTGTTTCAACATAAGACTACATCCTAAATATTGCAAAATTCACATGTTCAACTGTTAAATTAATCACCATTATTATATAATCGCTAAGTATGAATTAAATGTAAGTTCAGCCATGATTTTCTTATTTTATCTTCATACCAGTGGATATTTATATCAAAGAAGAACCTATTATTTGGATAGCCACAGCAGAAATGTTAAGATGTCAGTTTGATATCTCAGGACAGCTTTACTCCTGTAGAAACATAAATTGTGATATTAGTACATTAAAGACAATGTAACAAAATTATTCATTCTGATGATCAGTTCTCTATAATATTTAACTCAACTCATTCCTAATCAACAATATTTACTTTCTCATACAATTCAGTTGCTAATTAACTGATTGAGAAAAAGACTTGAAAAACCACTGTAAATGAAGCACCTGTCTAACAATCAGGTACAAATTAGCAAAATGCATAGAAAATATTTCACTGAAAACTATAAGATTGGCAAATACAAAGGATTTCCAAATATTTCATTTAAATGAGATTTATTACAATAATATTGGAGAGAGAATTTATTTTTCTAATAGAAATACTATTGATTATATCAAGGGGTTAGGAGGAGAAAATAATTTCTAACAATCACGAACTCAAAAGAAAATAACTTGAAGAATTTCTGCAAATATAATTTTAGAAAAACAAAAGGAGCCTCCTCTTGGTGAACAATGATGATAATTAATAGATCTTCAGGCAAATTAAATAAAGTCATTTTAATCTCAAATATAATTCTCAGGTTCAAATAGTTTATACTTAAATACGAGGCTTGCTCAAGATAATTCACAAAAATGGTCAATTGCATTGTGAGAAAATATGAGGGAACCTTAAGCTATTAAGGATAATTAAATTTTCAAAAATTCAAAGTATTCTAAAGATACTGACAAGCCAAAAAGATACTCTTTTGCAAGGTTTGTAGAGAACTATTTAGTACCTTTTTGGCAAAAATCAAGCCATCCTACACAGGTCTGTACTTCCCCATTTACCACCTCCTCCACTCAACCCCCTGCTGATTCTTTTCCAAGGAAAATTTCCTATTCCCTTCCTTCCATGCTCAAATTCTTTCTCATCCCTCCCACACATACTGCTGTCATATTCTTTTGTATTGAGAGTATATATTCTGCCCTGCTTTTTTTCCAGTTGCCTGAAGATGAGGCCTCAAACCAGTCATGTTTTTCAAATATATTTCTGTGGACATAGTCAAATGTATCAAATATGAACAAGTTCCACCAGATATTGTCAGAAATAATTAGGTAAAATGCTTATTCTGAATTATCCTAACAATGTATTATTTACAAAATTTCTTTCTAAATAATCAAACGAGTCTTTCTTGCAAAAGATTTATAAGCTCTAAATAGCATTTGGAAGCCAATTCCTCCAGTTTTTTTTTTAAGAGTAGCAGGTATTTTATGATTATTTTGCAACATTTGTAAAACATGATCACATAAGGAATTTTGTACTAACTAATATTGCATTACATGTATACTTTATGGGAAATTGAAATATATTCTCAATGAAAAAATATTACAACAATCAATTTCTCCGAGTAATGTGGTATGAAAGATCACATCTCTTTGAGGACAATGATGCCTTTGAACTGAACAATCAAGAACCACTGCCATGAACTTCTGAATCTCAACAGCTTAAAATTGGGTGAGTTTCCATCTTCCTATGGTACACAGAATTATTGTTCATTGGTAAAGTATTATTTTGATCAAAATTTAACAAATATTAACACGCATACACACACATGCATTTCTTGACAGCAGAGTTACTGTGTTCCAGGAAGATCAATACCTATTCAACTCAATTTCTCTTTTTAGGGATGTAATCTGGAGATGCAATAAATCCATTATTCTGTTGGCTGTTTTGATGTTTGATCTATCTAAGGCCTTCAACTGAGTAAAGCAGGAATACTTATTCTCAGTGATGGAAAAAAATCAATCTCAGGTTAGAATTCATTTAATACATTCTAACACTATAAAAACACTTACAGCGTGTAAGACACTGACTACCACCATTTCTATCAGGAGATAAGTTAAGGATGCCCATTATCTGGGAAAATCTATGCAACTTCAATTTAACCCTTATTGAGACTTCTACTTAACAACCTCTCAGGTCTTCCCTTGTCTGGTGTTCTAGAAACAAGGCTAGTTGTAGTTGACTATGCTGTTGACCTGAATGTATTTTTTGCCAAAGATGAAGATTAATGAAACTCATAACTGTCAACAACTATGCTGTGGCTTTGGGAGCAGAACTGGATGTCACAAACACAAAGTAGGGCATTGGAAAGATAGGTACATTTTATGTGGAACTAACAACACACATGCAGAAACTGAAGTAATGTGTGAATGGCTTCACATGAAATTTGATTCTGCATTACAAGCTGGGAAACCCAAAGCTGCACTATTGTTCTTGAGTGGGAGAGTATTTGCAGTTAACCAGTTCATCAGCCCAAGACTGTGGCATATTCTTCAATGCCATTAACCACCACCACATTGTATTCAGAGACATTGATCCAAAATAGTGAATTTTGTTTGAGCAAATTGGAAAACATTGGGTGTTGACATAGCTCCATTTTATCTGCTCCACACTGAAGGAGGAGTTGGGCTCATTGATGTTGAAGACAAAATTCTGGTATTTAGAATACTGTTTCTGCTGAGATTGCTCTTCAACTCACCAATGGATTCCTGAAAAGTTCTCTCAGCCAAGAGATAAATGGAGTAAAAAGGATTAGACCAAGCTTTTGGCATATGATTTCTACAACAGTTTGATGAAAGCATGGGCTTTCTTCTGAAGAGAAAACCGGATAGATCAATCAGCCACTCCGTATATCGCAAGCCAACACATACGGACAGATATTTGAACGCCAACAGCCATCACCATCCGGCTCAACTTAAGGGAATACTCTCGACGCTAGTACATCGTGCCCACAGCATTTCAGACCAAAAAAACCTCCCTAGGGAAATGGAGCATTTGAAAAAGACTTTGTTGCAAAATGGGCACAACATGAAGAACATCAACTGCACCCTTAAAAGATCCGTTCGTGAGACCGAGGGCACTGAGGAAGAGAAGCCAACAGCCACTGCCTGCCTCCCATATGTATCGACCGTATCGGGAAAAATAGGCAGGATTCTGGCCAAACACAACATCAGGACGGTCCACAAACCTTTCAAGGTGAATTCCATCATAGGCAACCCCAAAGATGACTTGGGCCTAAAAACTCGTGGGGTCTAAGTATTCCTTGTCAATGTGGACGAAAATATATCGGAGAAACAAGCAGAACGATAGAGACCCGTTTAAAAGAACACGAAAGATGCATTAGGCTAAAACAACCCGAAAAGTCAGCTATAGCCGAACATGCCCTGACTGAAAAACATGACGTGGATCTAACCAAGACCAAGATGTTATGCAGAGGTAATGGGTTCTGGAACCGCATTAACAAGGAGGCAATAGAAATTCGCCTTCAAGAAAATAACTTGAATAAGGACGAGGGAATTTTCATAAGTAAAAGCTGGAATCCAACAATACGGAAAATGCGAACAGCCAATCAGAAGAGAGAATATTCTGACCAATCAGAAGAGGAGGGAGCCCCCGGATGAGTATATATACCCAGCAACATGCACACTCGACATCCCTGAAGATGGCAACAGAGGACGTTGCCGAAATGTCTGTTTACACCGAAGAACTAACCCAGTTGTCTACCCGAGAAGAATTTCTTGACATCTTGATAGTTACCCCTTTCCAACTGGATGGCCAGCCTCTAGTCCTCTGCAGAGGCTTGCATTTTTCAGAAAAAAGAAAGTGCTTTAACGTTACATGTTAAAAAACAAGAGGAATTTGTATAAGGAATTTAAGCATTTACATGCAAATTTAGGGGTTTTAATAATGTTACAATTGAAGATCCCAAACAAAACATTTGTTGTCCTGGATGACCTAGAGATCAATTCTTTTAATGCATTCTTTTTATTATATACATATTAACTTAACTTTTTTCATCCTTTATTTTAAACATCAATAATTTACTTCCTTCTACCATCCTTCAAATCTCTTTCCTTATTTTTCATCTCACCAAAGCTCATCCTCATGCTTGATTAAAGTTTTATGATATTTTAATCTATCATTAATCAAAGTTTTTATTCTTACAACACATATAACAGGTATTTTATGATAGCACTGTAGTGAATGCAGCACTGACCTGTCAGTGGATAAAAATGAACAGCATTTTTCAGTCATACATTACATGCCTATCTATGACATGGTTAACAATCCCTCTCTCAGAAGCTTGACTAATTGGAAGCACATAAGTTACTACTGTTCATAGGCAGTGGGAATGAGGAGAGAAGAATGCAAGCAGAGGTCCAAACTCCCCTGGGAGCAAACTATACCCACATTGCCGCCCAAGGAAGAAACACCTTTGATTATTTTTCTCATGCTATGTAAATGACGTTTTTTTGTCTCATGCTGGTTTAAGTAGCAACAATTCAATTTTCATTCGACAAATAATAATAATAATAACACAAGTAAAAGTAGCTTACATACTGCAGAGTTATGAGAATTAATTTCCATTAATCCCTAAAAACTTTTTCTCCATACAGACTTAAAATGCTCTTTGAAGTGGGCCAGATTAGGACATACATATAAACATTCATTACAATACTCAAATTAGGAAAATATCAATTCAGATTACATTAGGGAAGCAGTTCCTTTAAATACGCGTGGAGTTTCAAATAAATTCATTTCTGAAAATGCCTCAAAAAAGTTGTTTCCCATAGATTACGTAAGGGGGAACATTTAACATGCCCAGGCATCAATACCAGGATTAATTTTGATGTGGTTGAATTCAAATATAAAACATAGTTATGACTTCTACACATATGCCAGGTTATGGCTTTATTCACTGCAGTTCCAGAAGAAAATTTCAAATCCATATATTAGGAAGAGAAGAGTCTATGGATCATTCATCAGTCTCCTGCATTTTGCAGATGACATAGTACTCTTTGCAGACAAAGCAGAAGATTTAACTTGAAGTATTCAACAACTTAACAGAACAAAATATAGGACTCAGGATAAACTTAACAAAAACAAAGGTATTGTATAATTCTTTTGCAGCAGAAAAACCAATAAACTTGATATAGAGTTGAATAGAAACTACCGCAGTACCATTGCTGCCTGTTTTGTCAAGAAAATTGATCACTATTCCTCTTACTCTATTACACACATAGAATCGGCATGAACAAATTTAATAAATTCTTCCAAATCCGGATATTCCAATAAAAATTTCCAGTATATCAAGGAGTTATTTTTTAATGTTACATACATCACTTAGAATAACAAGTTTAATATATTTGACACACATCTTCAAATATAGGATATGGACTTGAAAACCATGACAATCAATATATTTACATTTAATAATATATGTCAAACAGAAGGCAATATTTACATTTAAAATGGGCTGCTGCCATACTACATAATAGGTGGAAAATATATGTCTATGGATTGCACCATACAGCATCTGGATAGTTGAGTACAACACAAGTGAGTTCAACCCTCTTTATTTCATATATCACAGCATAGATTTGGTAGCCACCTCCACATTTGTCAGAGAAAAATAAGATATCACCAAAGCCTCCGGGAATCTGAGAGTAATCTCAGAATCTTAGTCTATTACATCACTCCTGCTAGAATTAAGGACTGTTTAGTGTAGTATCATAATGTACTCAAATCATAAATCTAGGCACATAATCATTAAAACAGGTTTCTGAAATTTGAAAAATGACAAAAATTCAGTGATACTACATTTCTTCCCTAAGCAATGACAAATATGCAGCTCTTACAGCACCAAAATAATTTTTAGTTTGCTACAAGAATTAAATATCTTGATTTCAACTGCTCAATGAATATGTACATATATACATAGGACTACACTTCCAAACAGGTAAAAGGCAGGAAGAAATATCCTCAACAAAAACTAGCATGTTAAGTTCCAAAGGGCTATTTAATAGCCCTTGCACTATTTTAAACAATTTCTCAAGTAAAATAACAACTAACCCAAGAGTAGAAACAACAAATACCATTGGATTTGAAATTAAGCTTGTCCCTGACAACCACTACATATTGCACAAGTTGCAAGTTAAACTAAATAATTTAAATATTGTTGTTTAGCATGTACTTTAAGCTGTTCCCTTTCCTGAGAATTATTATATATTCCTTTGGTACATCTTGTGCATTCATTAGCAAAGCAGAAATTAGGAGCAGATGAAGCTCCAAGTGGTACAAAGAAAATTTTTTACCAAGAGAGAAATTTCTCAAAACCAATTTAATTTAGTAAGATAGCAACAGCTACTTAAAGGCAACATGTTAGAAGGCAAAAGAATATGCATAAACATGCTCATATATTACAGTACTATCCAATGTTTTAGATGCTCCATTTGAATCCACATTTTCAGGTAAAAAGAGTGTTTAACAGCATCATTTGAAATATTTTGGCCAAAGCTGCCAGGTCTAAAAAGCACCAGTTTACAAATCTTTCTTCCAAAGCCAATATCTATCACTCTGGGCTTCAAGTAATTTGCACTGAAACTTTAATCAGGAAGTTCTGTTGGTTCCGAGCTGAAAAACAGAGGCTTTTCTCTAACAAGCAACGTGTGACAGACTTTGCACACATTATACTGCCTATGATTAGGTCCACTGGTAACAGTCTGTGAGAGACACGTTGGACAGAATATGCGGCCACAGTGATTACAGTGTTTCTGTAATATTTTAACAGAGAAAAATAATTAAAATTTGCAAATAAGTTAAAGGACAGCACTCACTATTATTTGTTGCAATTTAATGATATTATAGCTATAATTTGTAATAACCATTGCTGAATTTCATGACAATACGGATATTTAGCATTTAGTCAAAGAATATGGTGCCTAATTATATTTTTCTATTGAATAATTAACTTATTTATCACTTACCATAGACTTATCACTTATAACACATTTAAAAGCATTTTCATCAATAACCATGTAACAATAATTAAGAATAATATTAACAATAATAATGATGATGATGATAATGGTAAAGCACCAAGACAATACCCAAATATTATACTTTAAAAGAACTTTTGGCGAATGATTGAAGTATTTACTGTAAATTGTAAGTGTAACAAAATTTATCATTATGAAAAAAGCAAGCATCATAATCTCTTATACATACAACAGAACTGAAAGCTTGTATACCTTGCACAAAAGCACTTTTTTGTTTAAGCCTTCCAGAAGTGCAAGCAGCACAAGATTTTGATGACCATATGTGCTAAGCAGTGAGTATGATAGTGAAGCATACAGCTCCCATTCCTCCATTACATACCCAAAGGAACTTTCCTCTCTGTACACAAATTTCTTGTGCAGACAGTGGTCATTAACTTTCAATTTCACTATTTCATGTATTTATTTACATACATAAATAGGCATATATAAATTTTCTAGACAATATGTAAGAAGAAGAATGATGGACAATAAATTAGACTGTGGTAATATATTAATTCCCATAATATACAACAATGTAAATCCTCCACCTATCATATAATCAGAAAATAATGAACTGTTCATATAACAACAAAATTTCAAATGAAATAGAGGAGAATATATCTGAGAAGTGGAATAGCAAGGTATTGAGGAAATAAATATACAGAACAAGAAATTCACAAGGAAAAACAGGCATGTAAGAAGTCCTACAGGAGCAGGACTGAAGCCCTGATCTCCCTTGTTGGTTGGTTGCTTTAGCCAATTAAGCTATTGTGCCAGAACACTTAGATATGTACTACAGGAGACTTTATAGATAATCCAATGTGGTTTTTTCTGACTCTGCAGCATTCCCACAATCTCATTGAGTAACCAGCCAAACCAAGTGGTAGGAAGAAGAACCAACATTACAGAAATGATAAGAAAAAGGGTTTAAGTAGACTTGACACATAAAGGTGTTCACCTAGGAAAACCTACCCTCAAAGTCTCCTGAATATTGTCTAAGTACTTAAGTTTCTGACAAAGAAAATGGTGATTGGATAAGCCTCATCAAAAGGCAAAAAAAGAATAAATCGGTAGAAAATGAAAAGGTTTACATACAGGACATGTGAAAAAAGGTAAAAATGATTATTTTTAAGATGAAAATTGCAATTGATGGAATAGTAAGAAGATGATATGGTTATATAAAATCATGAAAAAATTGTTGACTGATTTGGCAGGTAATTTTGCACAAAAAATCATATTTATGTATCAAATCTTTAAGTAACTGTAAAACAAGGAGACATTTCATAAGCATATGGAAAGCCAATGGGGAAAGAGATAACTATAACTTAAACTAAGGAAACCTAAATTGTAATGTGAGAGGCACAATAGTATTTAAAACTAAAGAGAATTAACAAAAACAAGAGGAGGAACTTGATGAAAATTGCTGGAGATGAAAAGTGAATCTGAACGAGGACTCTTATAGATCAATGACTACTATGGCAACTATAAATACTTCCTACTAGGAAAATAAATTTCAGCATGAAATGTTGTTTTGTGAAACTGAACATCAAACTATCAAATATGTTTATGAAAAAGGGAATTAACTGGTTGTACTTCAAATTCAATTACATATACGTCTAAATAAATAAATACCCTGCAAGCTGCCTTTACATGTGTGGCAGGGGGTGTAAGCACCAATCATTCATGTGACCTATTTATCTTATTGTTATCATGTATCTCTTGTGGAAAGAATGAGTCCCTTAGATGATTTGTCCTTGCATCTATTTCTCTTATTTTACACTCATTTTCAGATTGTCTGCAGTAGCAGGGGGGTTTCATAATACCATAATAAGTATTCAAAGGGGAAAAGATTGGTTATAACTTCTGTAGAACATATAGTACATTTACATAATTGGATACTTAACAGAACACGAAGAGACAGAAAATGAAAAATTAGCAAATTTTAGTTTTAATGCAATTTAATTCCATCTGATTGTCTTAAGTAAAGACAACTGAAAAGCTTGCAAGAAGCTCCAAAGCAACGTAGAGAGATCATCTGGATTTCCATCTGCACCATTCCATTAATTTTGGAAAGACTATCAAATTTAAACATCAATTTTTAAGATAAATATTGTGCTGTATTCAATATAAGATGAATCCATTAGTTCGACATCAAAATTTGGCTTGCTGCCAAACATAGAGATGATGTGGATGATGTAGAGTTGATCAAAGAAACTCATACTGTAAAAAACTAACATTTATAGAAACACTTGAAAAGTTTATGCAGAGAAATTTTGAATTTTTTGACATTCTGAAAATTTCAATATTATTTCCCTTTGAATTATTTTTCAAAACTACAAGCATGAGTTGTATTCCCTTGCAATTTCAGAAACTCCACTGACCAGGGCAAAAATACCTCATCTGCCCAGGGACACAAAAGTTGTCTAAATGACTGTGTATGTGTGTGCTTCCTGTACTATTCCTTCTAATTTAATTTTGCAAAAGAAATAAAGTCTGTAACCAATAAAAGTGAGCTTTAGATGTATTTCTTACGGACATCTATCTGAACGATCTTGGTTTGAACCCAGAAAAGTTACTGAATGAAAAGGGGAGAACACCTCATTCTGGGTCTCAGAGAACACTTATGCAAAGTTTGACACAAATCAGACAGAATGGACTCCTCAGACAAACATACATACAAACAAACACACACATAAACAAACCCACAACATTTCTGGTTTATATTTATATAGATAGAAGATAAAATAAAATGATAGTAAATTATTGTGATGATTTTTAGGACTTAAAATATGATACTTATACAATTTAAAAGGAATCAGATATTGATCCCTTAATTTATCAAACTTTTACCTAAGTTATTTGATAGAAAGAATTTCCTGCTGTATTTTATAAGTGTTTGTATCAATTGTTCTACAAAATATTTTGTTAATAAATATCTTTGTTCATTAAGTATTGGTTTACCAAGCCAACAGTCACTAAAAACAATAGAACTGGAAATGGAAAAACAACTGAATTTTTACAAGAATCAGATTCAGGTATTGGTATTGCAAGTTTGCAGTAGTTTCAGGAATTGTATATGAATCACTCAAAAATTTGGTATCATCTCATTACTAATCTCTAAATGCAAAGTAATGTGATAAACCTGAACATTATATATATGGTTCATTTAAGGTTCAGAGGAGTAACATAGAGACCACTGCTTTTGAAAGGTTTTGCTGCATTTTCTGTCCTTAGTAGCAGGAATGTCATAACATATGATAGTTGGCTAAGTGATTTTTCTATCGTTATTTAATTTCTAATGTCATAACTCACACTTTAATTTTCTTGGTATCAAAACAAAATTTTACTAAGCTGAAATTGCTGGGGTTTAAATCTTCAGACAAATGCATACTCAGCTATAAATCTTAAACACACAAGTCAGAAAGAGCTCAATGTAAAAGTTTTCTGTCATAGGAATGCTAAGGGAAAACAGTTTAATTTATTAAAAGGAATACAGCAGCATTTCATTCATAGATAGATTTCAGTCTGACGAAAAAATATACAGAATGAAAATCCTGTGCAATAATAGGGAGAGAAATTAAATTACCTTTCCAAGAGAAGGTGTAAAATGACTGCGGCATCCAGCACAGTCTTCAAAATCATCCTCATGCTGCCAGCGAACTTCCTTTTCTGACTCTCTTATATGCTCCAATTGAACCTGAAGAGACTGAGACAACTGTACTAAATCTTGTTGTACTTTGACACTGACATCCAATTCTTTGTGTAGTCCAAGCACCCGGTTGCGAAGTTCAGCCACAGTGGTATCTGAATCTTTCTGAAATATTTCCAGTTCAAAATTTATTATAGTAGTTTAGCTGTAGCATCGAATATTAAAAATTGCTTTCTTAGTAAACTCTCAAATATCCATGCTAATGGATGCATGATGGGTCACAGATTATCAAAAATATGGATAACTCTAAATCTGGAAAAATATGGTTGTATTATTACCGTAGATATCCACATATAAGATGCATTATTTCACAAAAAATATGTCGAAAAGCAGGATGCGTCTTATATGAGGATATAGATTTTTCATGCTATTTAATATGATAGATCAAGAATACAGTCCCAAAAACCATGCTGCACCTTATTTGTAGGAATATAATATAACCCATTCACTGCTGGACCACAATTTTGTTTTTATTCCGGTAGCTTCAACCTCCATGTATTTAAATAAGTAGTACTTCTTGGGAACACTTGATTTGAATGATTTTATAGCAAACTCACAGAATGCTGAATTTTACACTGCATTTACACACACAGACTCAAGTGGTACATTGCATTCAACTTTGTTAATAGATTATTGTATTGACATCATACTATAAAAAATAAGAAAAAAAATTACTTTTAAAGCAAGGAAAAAACTACATGGCAACATAAAGTGCAATTAAAATATTAAGAAGTTACAAACCTTTTATTACAGCTTTTTCTATTATATGTATCAAAATAAATCTGCGTATTCACCTGATCATATAGATAATAAAAAAATCACATTAGTCTTATTTAAAGTAAATGTTTAAAATAACACAGAAGTGATTATCAGTCAAATAGAAAATATTCTTTTATTGTATTTAAAATAGGAAGTGCTTTAATTGTTTACTTAATTTAATAGCACAGCTCTCTATCTCTAAAATATTACTGCAAGAGCTGTAAAAGGGGCCATAACTACTGTCCGAAGTTACTGATAGCAAACTTCATCGTCTCACTTTTTATTTTAATTATGTTACAAACTATTTTTAATCCAGTATCACATTCTTTTGCCAATTTACAGAGACCTTTTCCTTTTTCATTTGTTGCAATCAATTTTAGTATTTCAGCAATGGAAGGTGCATTTTTCTGTCATTTGCCTGTAACTTTTATAAGGGTTGAATTACAGTTTTACAAGAACAAAGCACTAGTGACAAGTGCATTGCAGAATGTATGGTCAGACTTGTCAGGCTGCCTAAAACTTGTCATGAATGGTAAGTGCCAACCCATTCGTCCACTGTATAGAACAGTAGCTTGATCATCATAATGAATAGCAAGGAGAAAACAACTATCTTGCAAAGGGCAATAATTGATAAATGATCCTGACTACTGAATGATATGTCATTTTGCACCACTAAAAACATTCAATGTATATGATTATTTATTTTTATATATTTATACTTATTTAGTTACTCATATTTTCTGGCTGGAGAAACTGAAATTATTTATATAGCATACTTATATATTTTCTTGTCTTAGAGAAGGTATAATTGTCGTAACTAACGGACATGGGTAAAAGCCACTAAAATATGAGCGATACTAAAATCTTTAAATTAAAATATTAACCACCATTCACAGCTTTTAAACTGATTCAAAATTATCAAGAAACAAATAGTAGTGGAATTAATAAACAAATTTGTCATTAATCAAAATTTCAAAGCATTTATTTATCTTAAAGAATGGAATAATATCATTAAAACATTGAGCGGTAGGGATTAGAGAGTAGCACAGATAATCTGAAAAACCACATAATTGGAACATGGATAATTGAGAATTCACTGTATTATTTTCTGAAACTAAAGGAGATTTTAAAAAGTGATTTATTATCAATATGATGTCATGAGTGAAAAACTGCTTTTGCTTTCTAATTTAAATAATTATTTTTTATGAGAAAGCAGGTTAGCAAAGTTAAATGGGATACATTAAAATGAAAATCACTAGAAGTTAAAGAATGAAAAGAGTTCAGTCGATGAAAAAAATAGGATATCAAGACACACAGACAGAAAGTCAGCAAAAATAAAAACCATAGGCAAAATACACATCATCATAGTTATGCAAGGTAGCAAAATATTAAAGGAAAAAGAAAAATTAATAACAAAGTTTGTTGCCTTTCATATAAAAGAGAGTTCCAGTAAAAAACAACAATCATTCATAGCCAAATTCTGGAAATGGGCCAGAACTTTTAAAAGTTCTGCCATGAGGAGGGCACCACTAATTTTTAAGAATATGAGTCCCAAGGAAGAATGGACTTGAAAAAAGTCTGACGGGGAACCAGGAATCGAACCCGGGTCTCCCAATTGCCGGTCGGGTGCTCTGTCCACTGAGCTATCCCGGCAGAACATTTCTCCAAGCCATTCGGGAGACTTTGTGGGCAACTTTTTTCAAGTCTATTCTTCCTTGGGATTTTTCCTGGATGCGCACCATCTTGCGCAAAGTCACCCTTACCCGTTTTCCTGTAAGAATATGAGCTAAATCAGAATGGTATTACAACATTTTCCTTCCCATCTAAGGACCAAGCTTTCTGTAAAAGCTCACATAGATATTTAAACTGTACCTAAACTTCACAAATCTCTCCTTAATTTTTTCTGAGACATTTATTTTGGTTTTGTGATGGATTCAATACAAATGAGCCAAAGCAATGATGTGTAAGACAATATTGCAGTGTTTGTGGAAAATAAACATAGTGTGGTATTTATTTCGTTTACTGCTGCTTATTCTTATCTTCGTCCAAGAAGAGATTTTGTGTTCTTGTAACCAATTGTGTTTTCTGGAATTTGGCACAAGAATCAAATGCAGAGGCTAGAATTGCATGTTGCCATGAAACGCATGTAAATTCTGGTATAATCGCTGCAACCAGAATAACTAAGATATGGTTGGAGAGGAAATACCAGGAAAGAGAAGAGTGGGCAGACCAAGGAGGAGGTGGATCGACCAATTGAAACAAGTCATCCAACTGAAAGGGAGCTCTAGGGAGGAAGTACAACACCAAATCCATCATGATTGGAGTAGATGGAAGAAGCTGATATACAACACCTCAGAAACTGGAGTTTCTACAAGATGATGATGATCACCATGCAATGTTAGACAGAGTTTACAACACTGAAGCATGTGAAAAAGAAGGGAGCAATTGAAACTGACTATGGGTTACTGGGCATGCTTTTCTTCTAAGGCACAAAAATGACACTCTTTAAGGATGTTGAATGAAGAAACAATGGCAGCCAACAAAATTATACATTTCAAGACCACCATAAGGTCCAACAGAATACAAGCTAAGAACTTTATACGAGGGTTGATAAAAAAAGCAGAATTTTTAAATTGTCCTGTAGAATTTCAATAGTCAAGATTTTTTTCTGTGTATTGGTACACATATCTCTAATGTACATTGTTAAGAGCAGCCATTTTGAAAGCTTAGTCTATTGTTAGCAGTCAAAAAGGTTACAAGCGTTTAACTCCTTCAGCGAATCTGTCTTGATCTCCTCAATGTTACCAAAACGTCAGCCTTTCAAGGTTTTTTTCAGTTTTGGGAATAGGAAGAAATCACAGGGGGTGTCCAGTGAATACAGTGGTTGAGGCATCATATACTGTTAGTTTTTGCCAAAAATTCACAAACAAGCAATGAGGTGTGAGCTGGTATGTCATCGTGGTGCAATTGCCACAAATTGTTTCACCACAGGTCTGATTGTTTTCTTTGGATTGCTTCATGCAAACGGCATAGAACATCCAGGTAATATCCCTTATTGACTGTACGACCTGGTGGCAAGAACTCATGATGCACTATGCCATTGAAATCAAAGAAAACCGTGAGCAGAACCATCACATTCGATCGAACCTGATGTGTTTTTTTCGGTCTTGGTTCTTCAGGACGACTGGGCCTTAGTTTCAACGTCATACCCATACAGTTATGACCTGTTTAATAAGTTCTGGATCACCATCGACTTCATTCAGCAACTCTAGAGAAATGTTCATTTGGTGCTGCTTTTGGTCAAAATTTAACAACTTTGGGACAAATTTTGCTGCCACCCATTTCATGCCAAATACATCTGTAAAAATTGCTTGGCATGAGCCAAATGATATGCTCTCTCTGATAGTGATTCGGCAATCTTCCATAATCATTTTCTTCACCTTTTTAACGTTATCATCGGTTGTTGATGAGCTGGGACATTCAATGACACGCTCGTCATCTTCAGTGCCTTTGAAAACATTTGTACCACTTGTAAATGGTCGTTTTATTCATTGAACATTTGCCAAAAGCAACATTTAACATTTCCAATGTGATGCAGCACTTTATTCCATTTCTAATGCAGAATTTAATTCTAATTCTTTGTTCCATTTTTGCTGCAAGTCAAAAATTGTCGATCACTGCTAAACATGTGTAACTCTTTTGACTACCAACAATAGAGCCAACTAAGCTTTCAAAATGACTGACCTTAACAATGTACATTAGGAACATGTGTACCAATATACAGAAAAATAATTTGACAATTAGAATTATACAGGCCGGGAAATTTTAAAATTCTGCTTTTTTATTAACAGAATAGATACAAAACATACACCACACCAAATATAAGTTCATGAAGTGCACTGGCTTTCTAACTCTTAAGTCTCAGAGTTAAGTCATGTTAATGTTCACAGTTTGTCTATGTTCATCAAAATTATTAAAGCAGGGATATAATTGGGGGCTCCTGTTTCTGTTAAAGTAATAATAATAATATTCAAA
>KZ308503.1:732419-744440 GCA_000376725.2 Ladona fulva
TCTCGATACATCTGGTAACTTTTTCTTCCTCCTTACCACTAATAATACTTGCGTAAACAAAATGTATCAAACAAATGCTAATTCCAGACGTATGGGCCACGTTTGCCTGCAGATGCACTGGGAATAGAAAATCACAGATACTCTGGCATTTCTATTCCTTGTATAAGTACTCTCGCACTAGGGATTTTCCATAAACACCTGTAAGATGTCCTCTGTGTACACAGATCAGGAGCGAAAGAAAATGGTCCGAAAATTATAAGAACCTTAAGCTTAGGTAAGCGCAGGGTCTTCTCGACAGGGCATCAGCATTGTTGTGGCTTTTACCTCTGCGATATTGGATTTCAAACTCGTAAGTTTGCAACTTCTCCAACCAGCGAGCTAATTGGCCTTCCGGGTTCTTGAACCTCAGCAGCCACTGTAGAGCCGAATGGTCTGCCCGAATGAGGAACTTCCTTCCATAGAGGAAAGTATGAAAATGGTCCACTGCCTTTACAATCACAAGAAGCTCCTTCCCTAGTTGTGCAGTAATTCCTTTCTGCCTTTCCCTAAGTCTTACTGAAATAAGTGATGACCGCTTCTTTGTTATATTGTATTTGGGAAAGAACTGCACCAACTCCATGGTGTGAAGCATCAGTGTCCAACACAAAAGGACTGTTATCCACCGGATAAGCCAAAATTGGTGCCGTAATCAGTCATTGCTTTAATTCCTGGAATGCTTGGCTGCATTTGATTGTCCAAATGAACGGTTCTTTTCCGTTAAGCCATGCAATGCCTTGGCAATTCCTCCAGAGTCCATTCCTTTACATCCTGGATTTTGATTGGATCCGTCTCTATGCCAGCAGATAACACTACATGTCCCAGAAAACTGATTCTCTCTTGAAACAGCAAACATTTCTTCGGATTAAGCTCGAGGTGAGCATTTCTAAGTCTTCCAAAGACATTCTTCAAGTTGACAAGATGCTCGTCTAAATCCCTCACGATAATCATGACATCATCAAAGTACACCAAGCAAGTTTCCCACATGAGACCTCTTAGAACCAACTACATCAGTCTTTCAAATGTAGCTGGGGCATTGCATAAACCAAAGGGCATCACATTGAATTGATATAGCCCCTTTCCTGTAGAAAACGCTGTCTTCTCTTTATCATCTTTGTGCATTTCCACCTGCCAATAGCCACTCTTCAGATCCAGCATTGAAAACCATTTCACCCCGGATAACGTGTTGAGAATGTCATCAATCCGAGGTAGTGGAAAACTGTCTTTCTTGGTGACGTCGTTCAGTTTTCTGTAGTCTACACAGAATCGCATAGTCCGGTCCTTTTTTGTGACCAACACTACCGGGGATGACCATGGACTACAGGATTATTCGATCACTCCATCCTCCAACATGCTCTGAATATTCTTGCTCAATTCGTGCTGTTTTGCAAACGGAACGGAAGGTGGTTGACGAATCGGTTGCGTTCTCTCGATGTTAATCCAATGTTGTACCAGATTCGTTCAGCCCATGATTTTGTTCCAAAAACATCGAGAATAAGTCACCAGTGTAATTAACAAATAATATTATGCCATAAATAACAAAAGTAATACCATCAAATAACATTAGAATTATAATACAGACAATTTGGACTGGTCCTGATAATTACACAGATTAATGTTTCCATGGTATCTCTTTCAGGATTCCACCATGATGGACGTAGCAGCAGCGTCGACGTTTCGCCTACGTTGCAGTAGGCTTCTTCAGGTCGAAGATGAGTTAGTCTGTCCTTTGGTCCTCCTTATATGGCGCTCTTCCCTCCCCTCCGTCCTTCCGTGATTGATCTCTCCATTGCCGTTTGGGATTGGTCCTTACGCCTTTCCGAGAGAACACCTTTCCAGGAGTTGGGAAGAAAATATCCATCCTCTCTGTTGATGTTATTGGGTGTTTTATATATTTCAATAGCCTCCCTGATCACTCGTGGATAATATCTTTTTTCTTTTGATAATATCTTGGCTTCCTCAAATTCTATATGGTGTCCAGGTTTGCTCCATGCATGCTCCGCGATGGCAGAAAGGTTGAATTGCTTGTTTTCCGTTGCTCTTTTGTGTTCTTTAATGCAGGTTTTCAAGGGTCTGCAAGTCTCCCCAATGTAGGACTTCCCACAGGAGCAAGGAACACAGTATATCCCTTCCTGTATGTCAGGTTGGAGTCTATCTTTGGGTCTTGGAAGTATCTCATTCATTTTCGACATGCAGCCGAAACAGGTGACAATCTCGTGCTTCTTCAGGATCCTGGCTATCCTTTCCGTGGTTCCCGCAACGAAAGGAATGGTAGCGTGTCCTATCGGTTTTTTCTCCTCCTCGGCTCTTTCTTGGTTGTCTCCATTTTCGGCTCTTTTTAAGGGGGGGGGGGGCATGTCATGTCGCCGTCTTTTCTCCTTCATAATTTCCTTCTGGATGGCATTATTATTATACCCATTGTCTCTTAGGGCTTCCATGAGGTGCCTTGTCTCTGCTTCAATGGACTCGGCATCAGAAATATTATAGGCCCGATGTACTAGATTATTATGACAATATGTGATATGGTCGATTAACAAAAGGTTGGAATATCAAACAACTTACTTAACTGTAAATACTTTAGCTTCAATAACTTCTTGGTCTTAAACACAATCAAAGTTCTTCACCAAGTGTCCGCGTTGAAATCACTTCAAGGTGACTCGCGTTCCACACTGACGTCTCTCCCCTCAGAGCGTCCGACTCGAACTACTAGTGGGTCTTCCCTCACAGAGCAATTAGGCCAAAATGTGCAAAACAAAAGACAATAGAAATTTGCAAATTCACGGGAATCAAGAGGCAGCCAATAACGTTTCCGGAAATCATTGGAACTGTCCGCGACAGGAGCTAGTTCAAGCCTGAATCGGGTATCCATACTTGCTGGGTATAAAAGGACGGTTCAATGAAGGCCTTTTTGGTCGAGGCACTTTTTGGTCAAGGTACTTTTTGTCATGGACATTTCGTCAAGCAACTTGACAATTAGCAGCTTGTCAATGGGCAACTGAAAATAGGCACACTCCCAATTCTTCACCATTTTTCAACATTGCTATATTGTCCGACAAGTTTGCCACTTTTATGGTCATGATATTATACAGTTTGACCAAAGTCCTGGCAATCAGTAGTCCATTCTTGGTTCAATAACTACCACTCCATCTTCCAGGACATTCTTCTCAAATTGAGCTTGAACCACAACTTCCGAATTAGGGGGAATGCTCAAGTCTCATTCCCGATTCGAAGTAACTCGTTCTGGAAGTCTACCACAAAGTTGAAGTCTGTCATGATGTCCAGGTGTAATATAAATTCGTCCGTGATGTCGGCAACAAGCACTTTAGCTTCAATTTCTACGCTTCCCAAGATGATCTTGACTGAGGTTTCACCCCATACAGCGAATTGCTCTTCACTAACTGTCTCCAACATTGCTTTGTTTGATAAACGGGTCACTGGTCGGGTAAGAGTCATGTCTGATCTCATCACTGATCTGGTCCCTCCCATATCGATGGTCAAATTGCAAGGCCACCCATTTGCAAATCTTGACCAAATAAGGCTTCCGTTGCTCTTCTTGACAGCTGAGATTTTAATTCTAGGGGCTTGAACCCTGTTTGACAGCATATGCCCCCTTACACCGGCAACTCTGTGTTTCCCGAACAGGTCTTGTGCCGGACTAGGGCTACGGCTTTGGTTGTTCCTTTCGGCGGAACAAAAGTGTTGGTGGCAATATCTACTAATATGCCTTCTTTTTCTGCAGGAATAACATTTAATCTCCCTGTTTGAAGTTCTTGACATACTTGGCAGGTTTTTCAAACTCTCCATAATTTCACGCAATGTCTTCCGTATGTCCAGCTCTTCATGCTGGTCTGATGACGGATCCAAAATAGGATCCGTCGTCAGACCAAATTTAATCTCCCACTCTCAGTCTCGTTTGGAGTAATTTCTGGTGGCTTCATATTCTAATGCTCGTAGGATTGCATCAGCTAGGTTAGCCATCCTTGAGGTCCTCAAAAATCTTTGAGTTTCAGGATTCCGAAGTACATCTTGGAAGGTCATAACAGCCAAATCTTGAACGATGTCCTCAGGTGAATGCGGATAAGCTAATCTTGTCATTCTTTCCACCTCTGCCCCATATTCCTGCAGTGTTTCAGTCGGCAGCCCTACATTTCAGCTGGGATTTGTACACTTGAACAAGATGGCTCTGCCCAAAACGAAGCACTAGGGCAGCCACTACAGACGAGTAATTGTTTTGGTTTATTTCAGAAATGTTTTGCAAGACATCCATAGCCTTTCCTCGCAGAGCCATTATCAAATTTGTGAGTTTTTCTTGTTCTGTCCAGTCATGACTAGAAGCGGCTACCTCAAATTGTTGTTTATACAGATTCCATGAAGTTTCTCTGTCGAAGGTTGGCGGTTTGACGGTTCTTGTGGAATTCGAAACTGTAGAGAAGTTACGAGGACTCATACCTGCTTCGATACATTCATCCAAGCTGTCAATGCATTGCGCCAACTCTTTTGCTTCCTGTTGATTGGTTTTAGCCTGTTCTTCCACACTGCCTATTTTCTGCATCATAGAACCTTGAGAGACTGTCATCATTTGTACGAGCTGCTCAAAATGTTCCTTTTCTTCTTTTTTTCTTGAGCTCAGCATTCCTCCTCTTCCTTTTTTCTTCTGCTCGGCGTTCCTCCTCTTCTTGTTTTTCACATAACTGATCCTCTTTATCTAGCCTGAGCTTCTCCATCAGCATTTCAAACATCTCCTTTGCCTCTGCCATATCACCATAAGCAGTAGAACGAGTTTTCACCATAAATCACTTACAGTTTTGCAAATCTTTACTCACTTATCCCACTTCTGACACCAAAATTGTTACGTAGCCATAGGTTCAGGGATAAGTGAGAAAAAAAATAAAAGAAAAACACCACACTTTATTCCAAGAACTTTTATAATGTCCACCTTCGGTTCACCGCACTTCCAACATGTCTGCCATCATCTCTCTTTTTTCAATCACTCCCTTTCGTATCCACAACTGTCTCGATGCTACAACACTCAGTCCTACAACTGTCTCGTTGCTACAACAATATGTACAGCATTTTCAAAACACCTTATTAATATCCATATCATAAAAATATTCTCCAACAAGCAAGCCCATTTAATAAGAATTCTTTCTATTGTCACTGATAAAGAGAAATTAGAGGAAAACAAAGAAAATTATCTATGTACCTCATATACCCATTCACAAGATGCATTTTTTAAAATCAGTTGAAACAGCAGGGTGCATTTTGCAGGAGGATATTGATTTTATAAGGTATATATTTTGATGGATCAAAAATACATTCCAAAAACCTTCCTTCCTTTTATGTCTAGGTATGTTTTATTCATAGGTATACATGCCGATTGTTTTAGCATGGAAATGTATATTTTAGTTATTCAATGGCAGTAACTTAAAGATAAATATCAGTGACTCCAAAAGACTCTTAGCTACATAAATAAAGATTTATTCTAATTGAAGAGGGGTTATTACCTGATTTTTGTGCTGTTCCTTCTTTTCATTCCATTTTTCCTCCATATCTTTTCTAAATTCAGTTTCTTTCAAGAGATCTTCCCGATATCTTTCAGCAGCTCTTTCTGACACTTTTATTTTCTTTTCCATTTCACGCACTTCTTCCTGCATTTTTTGTAACTGTGCTTCATAGTTTTCACACATGTGACAGACATTTTGAAGAGAAGACACCTGTAAAGAAGAGGAAAAATCACAACCATCTAATGCATGGGAGAATTTTGAATGCAATCATATCCCTTCTTTTATAGAATGGTGTAAATAAAGAGAATACATAAGATAATCAAAATCCCACAGTCAACATTATTTTCAAGACACCAATTTCCTATATTTTAACAGTTAAAATGAATCTTCTCTGGCGAGATATGGTGGAATTCCATTACAAATGAAATAATAGTTGTTATTTCATTTAACAGTTAAAATTAAGATAAAAGAAAAAATACAAAAGTAAATTCTTGATTGTATCACATTCTTCACATGTGGCAGTAAGTTGTTGCTTGAAACAATAAGTGATCTAATCAATTAATTTAAAATAAAATGACTTTTTACATACAACAGTAATCTTCATCAGCATATTCTGAGGACCGAACAGTTGTAGGTTTCTAGACTATTTCACAGAATTGCTCTATTCCCATACATGAAATTCCAAACTTAAGGATTACAGAACAGTAGCTCTCTTTCTTCAGCTGCCTTTCAGTCTATGGTAGGGGGTGTAAACACTCACATTAGTTGTCTTTACAATGAGAGTGTAAGGCCATTTGATTTGCTAAAAAAGCATCCCTAAAACAAAGTAGAAATGACTCAGCAAGGTAGTTTAGTGGTTAAATCATCTGCCTGGAAAGTGGAAGACCTGGGTTTAAATCTGAGTCATATAGAAACTTTTCACATCAGTTTTAGGTAAATATATATTTAAAAAGCGTTCATCTTTCCCTGATCCTTGTGAGATATGTACAGATTTTAATGACATTTTTCCTTACATCCAAGTTTATGGTATTCATTGCAAACAGCTACTTTTCTCTGTTATTATAATACATTAGTTTGAACCTATTATGTTTGGACCATATAGAACATTACTATTTTTTCATTCCTGCACTTTAAACATATAGATTCTGCTTCAGTCCTAAACATCCCAAAACTGCCAGCTCTACTTTTACTTCTGTAAGTGCTGCATTATGCACATTAAGCATCCTTCTAATTCCATTTTCTTTTCCTGCTTCTCTTTGGTCCTCTTTACCAATCAGTTTGTGAGATTAATATGCGATATTAATTAAAGACAATTATTTTCTTTCTGAATCACATAGGTTACCCGAAGGAAACCAGAGGTTCATTGGAGAAGATTCTTAACTCTTGCTTATTAGGACAGAAATATCCTTTAGAGTTTGTGTTTTCCCATGCTCAGCAATTACATTATTCCCAAGATACAAAAATATACATGAAATCCCAGACCAAGAGACTTTTGGGCTATCAGATGTTTGCTGACTACATGAATTTTCCAGAGTGCTCATGAGAGGTTTCTTTCTAATGCTGAATTAAAATTGTAAGGATTGATGTTGCTTCAAACAGAAGTCCAAGAGGTACCTTTCATTTGCTACAGCAAGAAATGACATATCACTCATCTCTTCTCTCTCTCAGTGAATTGAATGTTTTATCCATGACTTCATTGAAAGAGTATGAAATAAAGAGGGAAGTGTATGAAAGGAACAGTGAATCTAAAAGTGAAGCATCTTCGAATATTGGAGAGAAATTAATCCAGTGCAATGATTCAACTTCAGAACAACAGACAAGATGAGTAATTTCAGACAACTACAATATTAATCTGATCACCAAGAAATATTTTTTTTACTGTAACATCTATAATTTCTTCTGAGATATCTTTAAACATGAATATCACCTCACTGTTGCTGTATTCAATAGTAATCACATAAGCTCATACTACCAAACCATATTTTGTCTTCACTGCTATCCTTACCAAGACAAATATGTTGTTTTGACCATGATTTCCTGGTCAATTATCCTAATGACAACACTCAGCACTTTTCTGCCTATATAATAAAAATACACAGTTAAAAAAGACTAAGTTTCAATGCTTGTATTTTTTTCTAACAGGCATATATCATTCTATAATTGATTCTATACATAAAAGTTTTTCAGGAAATTCTTCATTGCAACAACTAATGAACTCCATCTAAGGACATGGAATATNTACATTCATATCTAAAATAGTGTTACAAAACTCTCAAATTCACACTGGCACCTTTCGCTAGTACTACCAAATTTTGGTGGCACTATGAGGGTTAATATAGACTTCTTTGCAACACAACTGCTGGCACAGAATTAGATAACCTTGATAAGTTGTATTTTTCAACTAGAAACCTCAATAACTGTCATGAGTTAAAGTGAAAACCTCAACAACTGGAAGCTTTTTAGCATTCCTTTGAGATTTGACTGTACAAAAACATACATATTATAATCCTTACCTGACTAGCTCCCTACCAACTTCTTCCCTCTCATGCAAAAGTTTTTCATGGTTCATCCTCACATCCTTGCAAACTTTGCTGAATGTTGCCCTCATATCTTGTAAAGCTTTTTCTGAAGCCTCCATTTGAGTCTTCAATTCCAAAACCTAAAATTTAAACCAGTAAAATCTTAATTATTCATTCATATTCATATTTATTCGTGATTCTCTTAAAGTATTACACAAATTATCCCAAAAACACCATTGACGTCAGAACTTAGTTAGAAGCCTTCTGTAGTGAAACTCAATGATATAGAAAATAAAATAGAAAAACTTGAATGAAATCAAATTATTTATGAATAACTTGTTCCAAAATTTAACTAGTGTGCTTCATTGTAAGTGTAACAGTTGTGACAATTTCGAATTTTTTTGCATAGTTATAAAGACCTTATGAAATTATATCTTAGCGAAATATATTAGAAATAGAATTTTAAAATCCAAGAAAAACGGAAAGAAATCCATTAATAAAAAAACATGTTTGTAAATATGAATTCTTTAGCAAAAGTTCTACAGGAAATGTACAATTATCCAATATGGGACAGAGTTTCCTGACCAGTATGTTGGAGCGATGCCATAGCCAAGTTCTAAATGAGTCTCACAAGGTGAAAGGCTAGTAATTTCATATTAAAACTTTTAATTGACAAGATATTTCATAACCATCTTATTTAAAAATTGAACAGAGTTTACTTTTTTCATGAATGATTTAGTTCTTCAATGACAGTATCTATTTATATATTCTATTTTTGAAAGTCACAATAATTTCACTGCAAAATTTTATTTTTTAAGCATTTCCAAAAGAACACTGTGAACCTCTCAAAGTGCTTCAAATATCTTCACCAAATCTCAACGATCAAAGTCTTCTCTTCTTCAAGAATTTAAAGGGGTAGGCCACTTTGAGCGGTACAAAAAATTGTGCTTTTAATATATTAATTTCAGTGAATATTTTTGAGCAAAACATCAGAAACTTTACATTCTATAATTGTTTACATAAATACTCAATACAGTACTAATGTAATGTCTTAATGTAATGATAAACTATGGTCCAAGACTATACCAATAAGACTATGATCCAAGAAATAAACTTCTGCAATTTTTACACAAGTTAACTCTGTACACAATTGAAACCTCTCTATTTATCTGGCTGTTGATTTACCCTTTCCTCCAAAGTCTTTTATGTTCTTTCTTTGTTTCTCAGTTTCCTGCCTTCTGCTTTTGAACATTCCCTCATACATTCTTTTTTTTACTAATATCATCACCCCAAGTTTTGGAATTCACAAGAGCTTTACATATTCTGCTAACATGGTATTCCAATTCCATAGCAAAATCAATCACCTTTTATGAATGCTGGTCAAAATAAGTTGTAACATTGTAGAAAAGAAAAAAATCCCCTTTTCTCAAATTACCATCAAAATCATCTATTACCATAGAAAAAATCAAAGCTGTTTGTTCTTGGTTTTGCTAGACTCGGGCTATCATCTGCTTCAGTTCTTCCAGTTTTTTAAAGTGAATATTGGCTAACAGATTTTGTTTCACTGTGTATAAATACATAAAAGTACATTAATTCATGACCCCTTCTTTAGATCATATCCCTGTATTCCCTACAGTTCAACCCCAGTTCAATGAGTTTTCTTATCATTACCATTAGTAGCAAGGATCAACTTACCCAGATATTTAAATTCCTGTCCACATCAAATTCCTATTAACCCTTAAAGGCACAGGAAACTGCGGAAGCTACCTATCTCTTGAAAGTTTGCACAATGCGAATGTTAAGCTCATTTATCCAGAAAATGAATTTTTTTGGAATTTTTATTTAATGGCTAATTTTTACATAAACAATTTCGGAATTTAGGCCTCCTCTTATTTAAGTTTAAAGCTTTTAGAATGACGTTAAATATATATTTAATGTTTTAAATCCAAGATTATAAGCATGATTTATATTTCGCATTTTACTGAAAGAAATAATCTACATCAAAGGGGCTATTGCTCTGCAAATTCCTGTTACATACAAATTTTACAAAGTGGTTATTTGCAATGAAGTTATTAGGTAATATTTATTGTGTAAGGATACATATATAGATGTACATATTATTTTGTTAAACAAGAATTTTTATTTATTTTGATAACCGATTAGAATGTTTGTGCATTATCTTAAAGTAAAAATACAATAAAAATATATGGAGATGAACAACATGTCTACAATTTTTTACCATTAATGATAGTAAAGAAAATAAGTTATTATAGAACGAGGAAAGAAACATCTGAATGATAAATATTTATTTATGATATGTTTCCTTTGGTTATTCGGAAGAATTCATATTGCTTTAGTTGAGTTCGAAGGAAACCGAGGAGATGTAGTTCTTTTTCAACCTACTGAGTATGACTGAAAGTTCACCCTAGAAAACACTGTGTGGTTTTTTCATACATCTTACATCTGGTAACTTTTTCTTCCTCCTTACCACTAATAATACTTGCGTAAACAAAATGTATCAAACAAATGCTAATTCCAGACGTATGGGCCACGTTTGCCTGCAGATGCACTGGGAATAGAAAATCACAGATACTCTGGCATTTCTATTCCTTGTATAAGTACTCTCGCACTAGGGATTTTCCATAAACACCTGTAAGATGTCCTCTGTGTACACAGATCAGGAGCGAAAGAAAATGGTCCGNGCATTTCTATTCCTTGTATAAGTACTCTCGCACTAGGGATTTTCCATAAACACCTGTAAGATGTCCTCTGTGTACACAGATCAGGAGCGAAAGAAAATGGTCCGAAAATTATAAGAACCTTAAGCTTAGGTAAGCGCAGGGTCTTCTCGACAGGGCATCAGCATTGTTGTGGCTTTTACCTCTGCGATATTGGATTTCAAACTCGTAAGTTTGCAACTTCTCCAACCAGCGAGCTAATTGGCCTTCCGGGTTCTTGAACCTCAGCAGCCACTGTAGAGCCAAATGGTCTGCCCGAATGAGGAACTTCCTTCCATAGAGGAAAGTATGAAAATGGTCCACTGCCTTTACAATCACAAGAAGCTCCTTCCCTAGTTGTGCAGTAATTCCTTTCTGCCTTTCCCTAAGTCTTACTGAAATAAGTGATGACCACTTCTTTGTTATATTGTATTTGGGAAAGAACTGCACCAACTCCATGGTGTGAAGCATCAGTGTCCAACACAAAAGGACTGTTATCCACCGGATAAGCCAAAATTGGTGCCGTAATCAGTCATTGCTTTAATTCCTGGAATGCTTGGCTGCATTTGATTGTCCAAATGAACGGTTCTTTTCCGTTAAGCCATGCAATGCCTTGGCAATTCCTCCAGAGTCCATTCCTTTACATCCTGGATTTTGATTGGATCCGTCTCTATGCCAGCAGATAACACTACATGTCCCAGAAAACTGATTCTCTCTTGAAACAGCAAACATTTCTTCGGATTAAGCTCGAGGTGAGCATTTCTAAGTCTTCCAAAGACATTCTTCAAGTTGACAAGATGCTCGTCTAAATCCCTCACGATAATCATGACATCATCAAAGTACACCAAGCAAGTTTCCCACATGAGACCTCTTAGAACCAACTACATCAGTCTTTCAAATGTAGCTGGGGCATTGCATAAACCAAAGGGCATCACATTGAATTGATATAGCCCCTTTCCTGTAGAAAACGCTGTCTTCTCTTTATCATCTTTGTGCATTTCCACCTGCCAATAGCCACTCTTCAGATCCAGCATTGAAAACCATTTCGCCCCGGATAACGTGTTGAGAATGTCATCAATCCGAGGTAGTGGAAAACTGTCTTTCTTGGTGACGTCGTTCAGTTTTCTGTAGTCTACACAGAATCGCATAGTCCGGTCCTTTTTTGTGACCAACACTACCGGGGATGACCATGGACTACAGGATTATTCGATCACTCCATCCTCCAACATGCTCTGAATATTCTTG
>KZ308503.1:746107-775991 GCA_000376725.2 Ladona fulva
AAAAATACATTCCAAAAACCTTCCTTCCTTTTATGTCTAGGTATGTTTTATTCATAGGTATACATGCCGATTGTTTTAGCATGGAAATGTATATTTTAGTTATTCAATGGCAGTAACTTAAAGATAAATATCAGTGACTCCAAAAGACTCTTAGCTACATAAATAAAGATTTATTCTAATCGAAGAGGGGTTATTACCTGATTTTTGTGCTGTTCCTTCTTTTCATTCCATTTTTCCTCCATATCTTTTCTAAATTCAGTTTCTTTCAAGAGATCTTCCCGATATCTTTCAGCAGCTCTTTCTGACACTTTTATTTTCTTTTCCATTTCACGCACTTCTTCCTGCATTTTTTGTAACTGTGCTTCATAGTTTTCACACATGTGACAGACATTTTGAAGAGAAGACACCTGTAAAGAAGAGGAAAAATCACAACCATCTAATGCATGGGAGAATTTTGAATGCAATCATATCCCTTCTTTTATAGAATGGTGTAAATAAAGAGAATACATAAGATAATCAAAATCCCACAGTCAACATTATTTTCAAGACACCAATTTCCTATATTTTAACAGTTAAAATGAATCTTCTCTGGCGAGATATGGTGGAATTCCATTACAAATGAAATAATAGTTGTTATTTCATTTAACAGTTAAAATTAAGATAAAAGAAAAAATACAAAAGTAAATTCTTGATTGTATCACATTCTTCACATGTGGCAGTAAGTTGTTGCTTGAAACAATAAGTGATCTAATCAATTAATTTAAAATAAAATGACTTTTTACATACAACAGTAATCTTCATCAGCATATTCTGAGGACCGAACAGTTGTAGGTTTCTAGACTATTTCACAGAATTGCTCTATTCCCATACATGAAATTCCAAACTTAAGGATTACAGAACAGTAGCTCTCTTTCTTCAGCTGCCTTTCAGTCTATGGTAGGGGGTGTAAACACTCACATTAGTTGTCTTTACAATGAGAGTGTAAGGCCATTTGATTTGCTAAAAAAGCATCCCTAAAACAAAGTAGAAATGACTCAGCAAGGTAGTTTAGTGGTTAAATCATCTGCCTGGAAAGTGGAAGACCTGGGTTTAAATCTGAGTCATATAGAAACTTTTCACATCAGTTTTAGGTAAATATATATTTAAAAAGCGTTTATCTTTCCCTGATCCTTGTGAGATATGTACAGATTTTAATGACATTTTTCCTTACATCCAAGTTTATGGTATTCATTGCAAACAGCTACTTTTCTCTGTTATTATAATACATTAGTTTGAACCTATTATGTTTGGACCATATAGAACATTACTATTTTTTCATTCCTGCACTTTAAACATATAGATTCTGCTTCAGTCCTAAACATCCCAAAACTGCCAGCTCTACTTTTACTTCTGTAAGTGCTGCATTATGCACATTAAGCATCCTTCTAATTCCATTTTCTTTTCCTGCTTCTCTTTGGTCCTCTTTACCAATCAGTTTGTGAGATTAATATGCGATATTAATTAAAGACAATTATTTTCTTTCTGAATCACATAGGTTACCCGAAGGAAACCAGAGGTTCATTGGAGAAGATTCTTAACTCTTGCTTATTAGGACAGAAATATCCTTTAGAGTTTCAGTGTTTTCCCATGCTCAGCAATTACATTATTCCCAAGATACAAAAATATACATGAAATCCCAGACCAAGAGACTTTTGGGCTATCAGATGTTTGCTGACTACATGAATTTTCCAGAGTGCTCATGAGAGGTTTCTTTCTAATGCTGAATTAAAATTGTAAGGATTGATGTTGCTTCAAACAGAAGTCCAAGAGGTACCTTTCATTTGCTACAGCAAGAAATGACATATCACTCATCTCTTCTCTCTCTCAGTGAATTGAATGTTTTATCCATGACTTCATTGAAAGAGTATGAAATAAAGAGGGAAGTGTATGAAAGGAACAGTGAATCTAAAAGTGAAGCATCTTCGAATATTGGAGAGAAATTAATCCAGTGCAATGATTCAACTTCAGAACAACAGACAAGATGAGTAATTTCAGACAACTACAATATTAATCTGATCACCAAGAAATATTTTTTTTACTGTAACATCTATAATTTCTTCTGAGATATCTTTAAACATGAATATCACCTCACTGTTGCTGTATTCAATAGTAATCACATAAGCTCATACTACCAAACCATATTTTGTCTTCACTGCTATCCTTACCAAGACAAATATGTTGTTTTGACCATGATTTCCTGGTCAATTATCCTAATGACAACACTCAGCACTTTTCTGCCTATATAATAAAAATACACAGTTAAAAAAGACTAAGTTTCAATGCTTGTATTTTTTTCTAACAGGCATATATCATTCTATAATTGATTCTATACATAAAAGTTTTTCAGGAAATTCTTCATTGCAACAACTAATGAACTCCATCTAAGGACATGGAATATATTCAAGACTGACACTGGAAAATAAATTACCCCCAGGTAAGCATTGTTTTGACACTATGATGGCTGATTAAATAAAAATTACATAAATGTAATAAAAGTTATTGCGATATACTTGAGTTTGCTGAGGCCAGATCTCCGATGAAGATGAATCTGGAATCTGATCTGATGTAGAAATATCTTCTGGGTGACTCTCTGATTTGTTAAGTGAATCCTCTTCAAGTACACTTGAATTTACTCCTTGATTATCTGAAAGTGTAAAAATGATCAAGTGTCATAGTCATTGGTATATCATTATTTAATCTATAAACATTTTATCATACAAATAAATGGAAGAATTCAAATAAATTGAAATCTTGGGTAAATTATTCTAAATAAGCCAAAGAGAAAATAAAATTACAGAACATAAATTGGTAACTTCTTAACTGAGATGCAACACTAAAAAAATTATCAAAATTCACTCTCTGGTTAATGCATACATCAAATAGCTTATTTGCCAATAAACCTTTAAGGTATCATCCCAATCAATTCACCTGGAATAAACAAAGCAAAGGACTATTTGAAAGGTACCCATTGGGATGGGACATTCTATAGTACTTTGTTCAGTCCTGGCCAAAATTAACGAAACACCTTGCAGAGTAACGGAGCAGTAGATTTAGAAACTAGGGTTGAGCTGCTAAGTTGTGATCTGTGTTCCGCCCACGAGGTGTTTCAGGAGTTGGGGAACCATAGCCAACAGTAAGTCCCGATTTTGGGTGGGAAGCCTGAAAATCCATACAGCGTTGCAGTTCTAGCAGTCAGTTCAGTTCTCTCTCTCACTTTCTGTCACTTTGTTTGTGTTAGATTTAGATATTTCTATGGTAATTTAGATTCTGTAACTTTGATTTACAATTTAAATTTCACTTGGTATCCCAAATTGACACTTTATATTCCACTATGGTATTTGTAGATTTCTTTTAGATCAATTTCAACTCTGTTTAATTCATTAAGGTAAGATGTGCGATTGGGAGAGTGTGTCAAAGGAATAGGGAGAATCAAGGCGTAAACGCATTCGTGGTAGTTAAGCCCGTGAGATGGTTTTCAATCTTAGACTATTTTGAGGAGGAGAAAAAGAATAACAAGCCTCTTTTACCGATTGAGAAAGTAATTGATAGAACTTTTGCCAACCTTGAAAAGAATTCTGTCATCATTATGGACAATGTTAGATGGGTTAGATGTAAGTAGAGACTTGTTAGTCTCAATCTTGCCCTGAATAAAGTCCTTTATTATTATTATTAATGTTTCCTACCACTCTGTTCATATAAATAGGGCCCTGATGCTAGCAAGTCGTAAAGAAATGATTTTTAAGTGGTTAAGAGGGAAAGGTGTTGCAGTAGAGAAATACATGACCATAGCGGAACTGATAAACTACTACTATAAATAACTGAACGTATAAAGACGTAGCAAAACAATACTACATTGAAGGTCTTGCAGAAATTAGATTTCTTAGCTTTGAATATGTTAATTCGTTAAAAAGATAAAAATATTTTTATCTTCTTCTTCTTCTGGTGCCACTCCTATCGGAGATTGGAAATCATCATGGCCAATTCTGGGAATAATGGGAAAGCTAAGAAAATGGATAACTTACTGTTAATTTTTAAACTTTGTTACATGTACCATTTTGCCAAAATGGCTTTAGGAATGACGATAAAAAATAAGATAAAAAATCTAATGAAGTATTTTTAAAACATTAACTATCAGCACTAAAGAAAAACTGTTTAGGGATTAATTCTGCGTTACATTGGCGTATATTTTATTTTAGTCAATTTTCATTTATCTCAAAAAGTGAAATTTGGCAACTGCGTTTCTCCATTGACAAGGGTACAATGGGAATACAAAATCTTCAAAAACAAAATATTCTTCAGTGCATGTTACAACTATTAACATTGCTTTGATGGCTGAGCCCGCTGTTTTAATTTGAGAGATAATAACATTTGACGTCTTTCTTGATCTTAAAGACAAATACAAAATCTTCAAAAATATTAAGATAAAATGAAGAACATTTTGTTGTATTCTCTGTATCCTCTGGGCAGTAGATATAAATTATGGATAAAGCCTAGGATATACTCAATCAAATGAACACGTTGCATATTTGAAGTGTAAGGAGGATGAATCTTTTACTTTCATTTAATTCGATAGTAGATAGCATAGTTTTTCACCAAAAATCTCATCAGGCTGTTCCTCCCGAGATTCCCATATCCGCAGCCCATATTCATCTCCGATCTCATGAATGCTTCACATGTACAGATACGCAGGAATACTGATTTCCATATTTCCCGACATTAAGCACTTCTAGGCCTTGCCCTTTCCCCATTCCCAATAGTCTGTACCCCCTCACTCTGACACGGTTATCAGAGTGCAATGTAAATTCCTCTGCACAGTTTCTAAATCTCCTGCTCCATCACGCCATGAGTTGTTGCGTTAACTTTGGCCAGGTCTGTATTCCAAGCAATGAACACAGAATAGGAATTATTTTTGAGTATTTCCAACAAGGCCACATAACTCATACAACAAAATAAAAACTTGAGATTTCTCTTTTTATATGCAAAAGTATGTTATTTTAAAAAATGCATCTAACCATATTTTGAAATATATAAGTCTTGGAGAAGAAGTTTTATCTAAATAAATTATTTGCGTTATGATTTGTTCAAGAGTATGCAGTAATAAATCATGCAGACAATGTGTTGTAAAATCCTTTCTATTAAATAATTTATTATTTATTGCTTAGTTGTACATACAAACAATCCCTGAATTATTTTAAATTTTACTGAAATTTCCTACCAATTTGTTATAAAATATTCCTCCATGATTGAAATAAAAAGATACTTGTAATTTTAAACTCTAAATGTAATTAAATTTAATTTAAAAGACAATAGCTGGTGAGTAAAACCTTTTGTAATGTACTATGATGCCAAAGCACCTGTTTGAGGACTGGTATCTCAAACACTTTCTATTGTCCTAGAATCTGAATAATCAGCTTATTTATTTACCTCCAGATTGGCTGTCCATGAGTTCCATTATTCTCAAGTTAACGCAGTTTTAATTTATTTCTTTATCATTTTATTGACTAATTTTCTTACTCTATTAATTACGTCTTACAAAAGAAAATGCTTGTGGTGACTTGGGTAGTAAAAAAGGAAAAAAACGTTATAATAGAGCAAAACAATTTGTAGTTTTAAGCCAAATGATCACTTCAAATGGTGACTTCTCTACCATGAAAGTAAAGTCAATAAAATTTCATGTTATTCATAAATTAGAAAAGAAACTGAGGAGGTGAAATATGGTGTGAGAAATAACATGAATATAAAGACAGAAGATAATGCAATAATAGCAAAAGATTTGAATTTCAGAGTTGGTTAATGATAATTAAGTAAAAGTAACCAGAGCAAGCAATGGGGAGAAGGTAAGCAGACTAGATTAACTTAACTTCCCACCTCCGTGAGAACTGGATTCACGAGAGACTTTCAGGGTATGTTCATTACTCAAAAATAATTGACATGTGTCTGACCGTCGACAAAACTAGACATTTTTTAATGCAAAATTAGCAACTGGAAATTGGAGTCAGGCAATCACACCATACTCGCCCATCACTATGAAAATTGTAAAACTTTCCAAGCTTGGAAATGTTTCGTCCCATTTTTTATAAATAAATTATTTTTTCACCATTTAGTATTATCTCCCTACCCTCTAAACATTCTTCATCCTTTTCCGTCAACATTTATTCAATAATATGTTGGGTCGGAACTCCAGCATGTATTATATTGCTACATAAAGGATACGAATTCTCTGCCTAAACCACAAAAGTCACTAACTTGGCCATTTTATGTCGTATAAGCCCAAACGAGAAACCCCCAGGAACAATGAGATATCCATCCTAGCTATCATAAGTTCAATCCCAGAGGATCCCAAATTCCTGATTTTTCCTGTAAGAATGCATTGTGCAGATTTTTGGAAATTTATTTTGAGCACATCCTGGGATGGTAGAGGATTTAAAATCGAGTTGTTATTACAAGACATGACTTTATGGTTGGGCAATGATTATTACCATAATGTGCTCTGGTAATTACCAGAGGATGAGAAGAAGATTAAGTCTGCATCAGCAAAAGATATCATTAATTGTTTTCTCCATGAAATCACACCTAACACAAAATACTTCACACCAAGAGAGAGATTTCAAAAGGGATCATGCTACACTTCATGACATATTTTCAATTTATGACCAACAGACTTACAAACCAATGGTTAACTCATTACCTATTGTAATAGTGGAGAATGGCAGCAATTCAAAGTTATAACTGGATATTCCAAATTTTTAATTATATATTTACTAACTAAAACTAAAAGCTTTGCTTCTGTAATATCAAGAAATCAATCTTTGCAAGACTAAGAGATAAACCAACTAACACTTCATATATGAATTTAATAAATGGAGTTAATAGAAACATATAGCTGAACAACAAACACCAAAGGGTAATTATCGTACATTATTACTCCAAGTGCAGCACATGTGTGATATAATGTATACATAAGGAAGCATTATGCAGTAATATTTACAGCAGAAAAATATAAAGTATGTTTTCATATCATTACCTTGAGAATGTTTCACATTAGGGGATCCATTTGTCAACAATCCAAATTCTGCAGAACCATCTTCCCTTGAAAGACCCTCCACCTGTTTAGTTAAGTCAGTCAAAAATATTTAGCAAAGAGAGTATGGCCCTAGTATGTAAAATAGTAATAATAATCATTTATCATTTCATCTGACAACTAAACACAAAATCAGATTCTTAACAAAATATTTCCATGTTCTCAATAGATGCAAAACACCCTTATAGGTATAATACAATAAATAATACATGACATTTACATGAAAACCAACACTACCAACAATGTTCATTATGTTTTCACTTAAGAGAAATAAAATTTATATTTTCCCACAATACAAGATCAACTTATTCAAAAATTGAAATACTTACTTCATTAGCTACATTATCCAGGACACTTTGTTCCTTATTCTTTAAAGGCTGAAAGTCTTCAGACTCTTTACTTACATAGTCCTACAAAAAATAATTACTTTCTACAATATACAGAATTCACCCTGTGAATGCAAAGCAAATATTTCTTCACTATCAAAGTTATCTAAATATAATGAACAAATTTTGAAAAAAAATCAATATTTTTAGAATGTAATCCAATAGTTTAATCATTTCTAATTTTAGCCTAAATCAAGTTATTATAATTTAAAAGCAAATTAAAACAATTTCAATTCAGCTGCCATATCAGAGATTTCTAAGACGACTTGATGAATCCCAAAGTATCATATGTTCATCAAATATGAACTATTTCATGCGTTTTTTAATAAAATTATTGAGTTTCTACAGTCAGTTTTCAGTTTACAGGGTCAAAAACTTATTCTCTCTTCTTTATTCATAATGTTCTCTCAGAGCATTGTAACCCCATCATTTAACTTTAGTCATGGCAAATTGTATTATTTTATGAAACAGTCACACAACTCTCAGCAATAGCATTATCTATGACAACTTCTTGCTTTCTTTTCTTGCACCATGTTTGTTTATTGAACAAGATTCCACAAAATAAAGATACTTTATTCACAAATACTTTTGGCCACCATTAGACTAAGAAATGAAATACATAATTGAAATACTGACATGTATGATTAGGTGTCTGCAAGTGATCAATGCTATGGGCGAAGGGAGATGGGGAAAGTGGGCAAGCTAATATGGTTGTGGGAAAACGAAAGATGTGGAGGTAAAAGTTTAAGGTCAGTATGAAGGAGAGATAAAGAGCCAAGCTAAAAGGAGATTTACAATAATTAAGAGATCTGAAGTTTCTACGACATTCAACTAAAGAAGATCATAATAATGTGAGTTACATTAGAATTAATAATGTAAATACAAGTTAGAATAAGAAGTAATTTTAGACAAAAAATTGTAACATCCAAAAACCAGTGGAAAATATTGCTTAATTTGATTAATTTACACCTGAAAAGATCAAATCTAAGATAACTGAGTAATAGCAGCTCATTTTTTCTAAAATCAAAATGATAAACCTATTCACTAATGGTACATGCACCTAATGAACAGTAGTTGACAAAATTAAAACAAGATGATTCTTAATATCACAAGAAAGTCATAATGAAGTACAAAAAAAGGTTTGATGCCAAAAAGTTTGTATGTTGAGTGGTTTACATGTCAAGGTTCCACTGTGTAGTAAAATCCAGCGTATTTTACCAACAATGTTTCCATGGCTTAAATAATAAAATACGAAATGAAATGATAATGATATGAAATAATGATAATGAAAAATGATATTAAATCTTCATAAAATGTCCCCTTTCTTTCATACACAATATTTCTTTCATGCCCTAATCTCCTGAATTAGTTTCACAATTAAAACATCACACTCCTGCCAGGTCAACTATGCTTACACCTCCATGTTCCTTCATTCAGATTACCCCTTGCACAAGAATCCCTACTCCCTATCAACTTCCTAACAATCGGAGCTCCCTACCTCTCTCTTAAGAACCATTCTGGCTGTCACATGTCTCATCCTTAACAAATTGTTTGCATCACTATTCTTGTAGCTAGTCTCCAGTTTTAATGACCTGGTACTTATGTAAATAACTATGTATTACTTATTTAATGTATATTTGTTTCCAGTTCATGCATTCCATTTATATCCAAAGAAAATATGTTATATTTAATTGTTTTGGATTAATCCTAACATGGTAGCATCACTGTGAATGAATATATTAAAAAATAAATAATGCATCAGAAAAGGAGAACAGGAACATACCTTGTTAGATTGTAAATACATCTCCAACTACAGGCCTAAAGGCAACTAGCATTGTACATATATGATATAAATTGTTTATAAATTAAAACTCAGACATAAATGTAAAACATATAGCAAATAAGGTTGAAGCCCAACAGAGGGATAAATGGTTTACCATGTATATGAGCTTTCTTACCTTGAAAGCTGCCTAAAGAAAGATGAAGGCTAATAAACAGTGAAGGATCCAGAAGGCCAAACAAGCATTTGGCATTCTGAAGAAGATCTGGGTCTATTCTCCAATCTGCATACTAAAAAATGTTTGCATCAAATACTCCATGTGTTCAGCAGTTTTATTTTAAAGACACCATTAGACAAAGAGAACAAGAAAGATGCAGGTAAGGTATACTCAACAGTAACAATTCAACAGATGCGTATATTTATCTTTCAATCTCAGTGGCCACACTGCACTTGGTGCCAATGTACAGTTATTTCTCCTGCTTTTATAAAAATCACCTTCATGGCACTCAAATTCCCATGACAATATCTCATTCCTCAGATTACCTCTTATTGGTTTTTCTCAAAAACTCAAATTGTCCTCACTGCAAAATTCTAACCCTCTCTCTGCTCCATGGCTCTTATTATTTCCTTGATTTTATTCCTTTTCCTTGGCTCCAATTAGTATTCATTGTTGTTTTCATTACAATTAAACTTATTGTGTAAAATTCCATATTATTGTTAGTTACAGGGATGTTGGAAAGGGAAGTAACTAAGAAAGGAAAGCGGTGCAGCTGTACTGACCTGACATTCAGTTCAGTGATCAAAACACCTGCTCAGAAAGTGAACACCTGGGTTTGAGTCATGTAGCTAATTTTCACACCTGTTTATCCTAAATGCTAGGCATCCTAGTTGCCATTTTAGCTAATTAGTCGCGTATTCTAGATAATTTTTCTTATGTTAGCTATCTTTTCTCTGTTTCAGCAGCAGCTGCTACTTAATGGAGTTTTTTAATTGTATCACATCATTATTTCTCTACAATTAATTTGTTCTGACTTGACATTCAAACAGTTTGAAAATTGTCATAAATTAATAATTAAGGGTCAACATTCTTGAACATTTTGAGAAGCCTGTAATACACAGCAAAGAAGATGCATCCGTTCAAGCAGTCTCATTAAAGTGATTTTGTCAGTGCAACTCTGATTTGTGATAAGGGTTAGTCTCTTTGGTCAACAAGGACCTTAGCAATTATGAAAACATTTTGGGAGTTGGGAATTTAGTTAGAATATTTTCAAGGAAAAGGGTTTAGGACCCATTTGGGAGATGTCCTTACTGTTAACATTAATATGTTACAACCTCTAACAATAGCTTGGGTTAGAATTCTATGGCTTTCAGGAAGTTCATCAAAAGTTTTTTTTGTAAATAGGCATCATAGTTCATTCTTATGAGAACTGGAGCTTCTGGCCTTGAACCCATGATAGCTGGATCAGACTTTTAATATTTGCTGATGTTGGGTAGCCAAGCTTTACTTGATAAAAATGCAGCAACTCATTCATGCCAGTATTTTAGGCTGCAGATCTTTATTGGCTGATCTACATTTACAATTATGAAGTTATTGTAATACTTTAAGGCAATGTTTCAGGAAAACCACTGCTCTTAAAACCTTATTTTGTGGGTGATTCATTATTGCTTTGTTTTCTCAAAGTCTATCCAACTACCAGTTTTCATCGAAATCTTTGCTTCTGGCACTATATACTCTTGTAATTAGTGAGTGCTCCTCCAGTAGTTGTATGTATGTATGTTTTAAATTCTTTAGTTTACTTTATTAGGTGAAAATATGATAACTACAGAATCTGTAAACTATTGCTGTGGTATAATTTTTGTTTTCTTGTCATAGTTTTGAAGAATTGTCAGCTTTTTGGGCAGACACCTTCTTTTGTTACTTTATTTTGGTCACTTTTGATTACACAAGGCAATTTTTTTACCTGACTAACAATTAGGGATGAATGACAAATCGGACCCACCAAACACAGCATACCACCCTGATGTATTCAATGTTTATAACTTGAATTTGAAATAAAGGAAAACAATCACCAAGTACCTTTTTTCTAAATTTCTGCCATGATACAAGACATCTATCTCAGAGCTAGAAAACATTTGAGATATGGAAAGCAGTGGAGGAAGTATTGATAATGTTAGGAAATTTTCATCCACAAAGACAAAGGGGTAGATTATTGGCTAGTGGGTTTCAGTGCATAAGGAGATAGGATAATTCCACCCCATAAGATATGCTGAGCATTTTAAGCATTTTGTTTTTACCATATGCCTCATGAGATAGGAAAAGAGAGAAAAGCACTTCATAGGCAAGACACTGTCTATAGCAGAAGCGTTTTAATAAGTTTCATAGCATAATCTTTCAGCCACTCTGCATATCCAAAGACGACCTTTGAAGATAAGACCCTTTACAACTACAGTTCCACAAAGGATATTGGGAATGGATAGTAATTATTATAAAATTAGCATTAGATAAGATTCTAATGGTAGCTCTGAAATGAAAGCCTTAAAGTAGTCACAGAAGAGAAATCCAAAAAGCACCAGGAGGTATTGGTGAGAGTGGAAGCACAAAGAATGGGAATAATACTGGAAGAGGTCAGGCCTTTAGCAATTAACTAAGTCAGATGGAACTTTCTAGGATGATTTCCTCTCCAAAATGGAATGATGTAGATATCAGAACGTAACTGAAACAATCTCACCTTGCCATCTTCATAACCATAACTCTTCAGTATATGGTATGCATTTCTCAGCTTATCTTTCAAAGCCTCAATTTCTTCCTCTAATGGAATGACTAGAGAACGAAGAACTTCTGCATCTTCTTGAGCCTGCAATCAAATAGTAAAGTAAAAAAAAATTCATAGTACACCTCATTGTTATTGAATCTTTGAACAATCATTTAATAACATGATACTTAAATGATTCATAGGAAAATGTAAAGGTAAAATCATAAAATATGATAATAATCACCATGTGAAAAATCAAACTGAATAAAGCTACTAAGTGGAGGATAACTTCATTGATTTTGAACAAGGAATATTAGTTTCAGGGTCAACCAAAAATATTAGCAAGAAATGAAAGAATTTAAGGATCAGCAGCCAACAAAATATGGCAGCCATTTACCAATGTATTCATTCACTTTAATTACAACATAGATAATGTATAATTAAAAGTACATTCTCATAATGTATTGGCAAAGGAAGTGCTGAGGTAGATTCATGCAAATCAATTTATACAAATGATGTCAGCAAATAAAATGCTTATTACCTTCCTCTTCATTACAAAAAAATTAAGATAAAAGAAAAAATACAAAAGTAAATTCTTGATTGTATCACATTCTTCACATGTGGCAGTAAGTTGTTGCTTGAAACAATAAGTGATCTAATCAATTAATTTAAAATAAAATTTTGGCTGTATTCTACAATCATATTTATGCTAAAAATAAACATTATGAAGTTATAATTATTAGAGGATACACATTGTTAAAAGAATCAAGTAGCTTGTAATTTTTCGAAAATAGTTATCTTTTAAGCTATGTTGGTTCTCGGGAACGCAGCGGTGGTCATTTTCATATGACCACCGCTGGTTCCCGAGAACCAACATTGAATATACTACGTGCAACGAAAGCCTTCGTACCAGTTATCTTTATGGCCAGATTTATTCACCCTACTTTGCTAACTCTAAAAATAAGATTGAGGTTTTTAAAAAATTCTTATCACTTCCATCCTACCCACGATAGGATTTCTTGAATAAAATATATATATATTTACCATATGCCTCATGACCACATTTAAAAAAATACGGATAAAGGTAATTCCATGCTCATGCAAGCACAAGAGATAGCAATACACCAAGCCAGATATAGCAGGGAATTCATTTCTTTCCAGAGGAATCCTTTTGTTTAAATGATTTCTAAACATGCATTTGATTTGTAATCGTCGACATTTCCTTTACTTAGCCATGCACATATCTTTTCTCAAAGCAGCAATATATTTTTCTGCAGTGTTAGCTGTACATGTCAATGCACTTCATAGTTAAATTTTGTCAATTCGAGCAACTATCAATACAAATCACATAAGTACTGTCTCAGGAATATTAGTATATTTAATCCAGATAGACAAAGCCACTATTATGGCATGTAAACATCACCACCAACAGGAAAATTTTCAAGAATACTTGCATGTGATGAAAATAAAATTCCCTTTATTATGGTACGTACATATTTCTTTACCTTCCGCATCCCCTCTTCTAAATTTTCTTCAGAAGATGTCAAGGAAGAGACAACAGCACTTGATTCTCCGACGTTTGGATGAGCATTACTACTGAAGATTCCAGCAGAAGATGCATTTGAAGGAGAAGTAACTTGTGCAGAAGTAGGAGTTGAAGTGGTTAGACCAGGACCCAGACTTCCAACTTTGCGAGCAATAGATTTTGTGTAAGCTGATATAATACTGGCTCCCGGAGCAAGAGCTGCCACTGCTCCTTGAAGTGGTAGTCTAGATCCTGAATCTCCTGCAGGTCTATGGGCCTCGTTAAGCTCTGAATCAAGTCGCTCATTCATCTTCTGAAGCCTTCTAATTTCCTCTTTGAACTTTTTCTGAGATAGGTTTGCTTCCTCTACAGCTTCTGTGAAGATGAGTTGAGATAGGTTTAGAAGGAATAACTATGACAGGCAATAAGATATTCACAATACGTTGTAATATCACCTTGCATCAACTTTTCTAACGAAGCAACTTCTTCTTGTCTTTTCCTTTTCTCCTGAGCGACATCACTCTCTAGGCGAAAACTAGTTAATAGCAACTGACTTTTGGTCTCATTTAACTCATGCTGTAAACGGTCAGTCAGTTCTTGTAACCGGACTCGTTCTTGCGATTCCCGCATCAGTTCTTCTGCAAAAGGAAAGCACAGAGAACCAGTAAATTTAATTCACGGATCCATAACCGAGTTTTGAAACAATAAGTCAATTACCTTCTTTTTTCATGTAAAGTTCTTTAAGTCTAGCTCTTTGTTGTCCAAATTCTTCTTGCGCTTGCTGTTTCTCCGCCTCCAGTTTTCTTATAGTTTCCATAACCTCTTTCACTTTCGAGTCCAGACCTAGTTAATGGATTATTAAACAGCCCTTAAGTTACAGTAATCATTAAACGATGCCACACGAATGTTACAGGTGAGATCAACAAATTATCAACAAACAAATGTCCACCAATTTCGACTAAACATATAAACAAAAACTTTGAATTTACAAGCCGTGACAAAAACATGTAAAAAGGCATTTTATACCATCACTCGATATCTCATTCTGCTGGCAATGGTCTTCATTTTCAGGGCTTGTTTCTTCCATTATTGCTTTTCAACATTTATTTTCAACTGTAATAGAATTCCAACTGGAATCGTGAAATTGTTTTCTCAAGACTTCATTGTCGTGCAATAATTGACTTCATTTGTTTTCATACGAATGAGTAAACCAATATGCCACCACAAGGATAATCTAGTTATGAAATTCAAGGTTATGAATTGATCATATACTTTTCGGCTGAGCACAATCACCAGAATTTCTTAATTTCTTTTTAACTTTCTATGCTTTAAATTCAATGATAATTTAAAAGATCGCCACTGATGAATTTTGGCGGTACTAGCGCTTCGGCCAATGCTTTATTCAGTAATTACAAAATTAGCGTTATTTGTTGTGGAAATTTGATTGGCAAAATTTTATTTATATTCTAAAAACCAAAGCAGTAAAATTATACTAATTATTTAACGCAATACGAAGAAAGGAAATACAAGGCTACCGGCAAGAGCAAATTTGTTTCTCCTTCAGAGAGGATTCTGGGATAGCACGACCGAGTTGCGCTTTCGCCGTCCTATCATCAAGTCTATAAAAGTTACTGGTTAACGTTAAGCCTCATAAAAATTCATTTGCGCACGTGTGTAGGTAAATCATAAGTCATTGTATTCCCCGCAGCTTTTTATGTATGGACAATAGTGTATTCTTAAGTTGACACTATTCTCTATAGTCAAGAGTTTGTCATCGTTTCCCTGTAGTAACGCCTTAGTAAAGCAATGGCGTACCGCAGCTCCAATGGTATTCAGCAAAGCATGGGTAAGTTTCGTTTTTGAGCACTAACATCTACATGATTAATCAACTTCAATTATTACGGCTGCAGCAATCAAATATCTTTTAAATTCGTTCCTCTTGTACTGTATTTTAATCGGCTGGAAAGAAGTAACGAACGCTTTCACGTTCTCATATTGATTTTTATTGATAATATGCCTGTTTGTTTTTAGAAGTTTGTTATGCTAAGCTTATATACAGCTTTTCTTCGTTATTTTTTTCGTTATCTTATCTATTTATTTATTTGAGATATCACTTTTATATTATCCAAGTGAATTGAGCTAGGATGTCGTAAAATTTTCAGTGCGTGCATGTATTACATTTTTATGTACAAAGCAGTGCCGGCCATCTCCGAAAGGGGACCCCATTCTCTGCTACCTCTCCCCGTGTGACGAGTAATCGTAATCAAAACGTTCTATTTAACAAAACAAAATATGTCAGGTATACTATTAATGCTATAAAATAACTTAGTTATTAAAAATTTAAATGGTCCTAAATGCTAGGCATCCTAGTTGCCATTTTAGCTAATTAGTCGCGTATTCTAGAGAATTTTCCTTATGTTAGCTATCTTTTCTCTATTTCATCGACCGTCCTCTACCTACCCTTAACATGCTTGGCTTATTTTAAATTAAAATAGCATTAATTTCATTTGACAAACCTCATAGTATGTAAACAAAAGTTTATTATTATATTGCTAAAGCATAGTATGTCGTATTTATCATGTTATTTCTGAACCGATATTTCATTCTTAGAAGCGAATTTATGCTTCTAATCTTATACTTTGTTGCTGCATTTTTTCTGAGTTTAATTACTTTTCAGGACGCATCTATTGACATTTAAGAGTAAATTTGCATTTATGCAAGGCATTCATGGATCACCTCTTGGTCGGCCTTGATACAAAGTCATAGCCTTTTTTAAACTTGGCGTTTCCTCTCAAGTACTCCTGACTTGAAAGGTAGTCTCGTACCATATAACAGTTAAAATAAAATTTGTAATTCAGCCTAGGTAAGATTACTGCTCTGTGACTCCAGTTCATCATTAGGCCCTCGAGACTGTACGAAGGTCGAAAAAGGCTAACAATGATGCTAGCATTTTTCCTTGATTTTTAATATTTTACTTAGTAAGACACTCCTGGTTTCAGTCTTCTCTGTTTAATGTAGGCTTAATAGTTTAGAATTTATATAAAGAATTCGTTATAAAAAGGGCAAAACAGACTGACCGTAGACAGCTCCAGTATGGACTTTGATATAAGGAAATTTAAATCATGGTATGGAGTGTTCTTTTATGTCTGCAAAAAATTCTAGTCTAAACCACAGTATATAAGATTGGGAGTATTGGAGAAATGCCATTACAGTCTGGTCATAAAAATTAAATAAGCGAAGTAACAATTAAAAAGGTCTCTGGGTATGCAATGAAAGAGAATTCCTTGGAAAACTTAAGTGAAACATTAAGAAAAACGATCGGGAACATACAAGTTTACATGTAAATTAAGCACAAATGCTTCATTATATATAATGATGACAATATTCGAGGTATGGAATAATGGAGGTAGACAAACGTTTGATAATTGGATGTACATTAGTGTCAATGTTAATTGATGAAGCTACCTGTGTACAGGACAGGTTGCAGAGCAGCAACTGACCAATCTTCGGGTTATTAACCCACTATGGTGTTCTAAAAGATTAATTTTTTTTTTCACTTGCAGTAATATATGTGTATATATATTTGTCTAGAAGCAATCAGAAGACCCGTGGAATTGCAGATTGGACTTTTTTTCCTTCAGCAATTTTTAGGGGGTTGGCTTAATCCAGCAGTTCTAGTATTAAGGATTTGATTTTATTGGAACTTTCAAGATTTCTGATTTTCGATTTCTTTGATGAATTTTAATAAAGGAACTATGCATACTTCTTGATGATTTCTATATCAAAAATACAGTGTTTTCATTCTTTTATTTTTGTTACATCTACCAAACATAATTGATATTTAATTGCAGGGTTACCTCCTCTACTGGGTAGACAGCCATTAAACTCCCCCTTGGGTGGAATACCAAAACGGCTGACTTCCTCTGAAGTAAGTTAAAAGTATTTTTTTTAATTGACAAGATTTCCATATCTCTCAGAATGCCTAGTTAGTTCCTTATTATAAAGTATTAAAGGGCATTAAATTCTGACTTAAGTTTTTTAATGAATTAGGGAAAATTGAAATATATTTCACAGTGCTTTCAATTTCTTGTTCAAGTAAAATTAACTTTTAAAGTAGGATTGTAACCAGATTTTTATTTTTATTTATTTAGTTTGAGATGTAAGTTCTCATTTTTCTCTCCATCACCTAACTCTGGGCTGAGATAGCTATACACTAGCTGAGGAGCTGCTCTCTGACATTGGCCTGTGTAATGAATAATTTTTGTTAGGCAAATTAATGTAAAGGGTACACTAAGGGGTTGCTTCGTTGTTGTGAAATATCATGGCTGTGGCAAAGATGATATTGGTTTTATGTCAACTGATGTTTTTTGAAGGTTATGCTACAATAAGTTTTGAAGTTTCAGATTTCATGTTCATTTTAAAAGTATAGCATTCACTAAATGGCATCCACTGATTTATCTTACAATTTTTTTCATGTGAGTTTCTAAAAATTTATAACTCCTTTTTACTCCATATACTGTAGTATCAATACCGTTATCAATTTAAATGTTCTCATCATTCCTAACTTTTTACTATTACCAACCATGTATGCCATGTATGTAGATATTTGGGTAAATTGCATTGTTGTAAGAACATAGGTTTTTATTTAAATTATGGTGGGAAACTCATCTTTTCCATGGCTGTTGTATTGTTGGCGTCGAAGAGCCTCAAGGATGCCCTTCCCTGAAATTGGGTTTGCCTCAAGCCACTGTTTGATTGCATATCCTGTGATGTGTTTTGTGTGTGGGTATTTCCCAGTATCAGGATTCTTTTCAGCATTTTAGCAACAATCCAGCAAATGACAGTGGGGGCATGATGGTCATGCCGGTGCCTATGCCTAGTAGTAGACCAGAAACACAACCACAGGAGGGAGAAGAGCAGGCTGAGAAGAAGGCTCCATTTTGGAGTAAAAGGCCATATTGTAAGTAATTACATTATGTACTATATTGTTAAGTTTTTTATTGGAATGTCTGCAATTTCTAATTTTTAACACTTCCATAAAATTTTATTGTGCCAGTACTAGTACTGGCACTGCATATTTACATTGGATATCTGAGTAAAATTTCAATTTGTTGTGGAGTCTTCTTATCTTCCATTTATATGTTCTTTGATGACTGATAAACTGAGGAATGCTTCTCGGGTTTCCAGCCGGGTGATGATGTTTGGAAGCTCCAACGTTTCGGCCACGACCACTGCTGCCATTCTCAAGGATGTCGCATGAAATTTCCCGTCCGGTATATATACTATCGGGAGACAACCACTCCTCCCACGTCTGTGATTGGTGGAAAAGGCCGCATGTTGTACGGAAATTTCTCATTTTCTTATTTGGCGTATTGTTCCATTCCAGGTTTTACTCAGGAAAATACCTTCGTCTCTATTGATGTTATTCTTATGGCGACGTATTTGGCGACTTGCACTTAGATCCTTCAGATAGGTTGGTGAGTTTCGATGTTGTTTCCCTATTTACGAACATCCCGGTCGACGAAACCCTTCATCAGCTAAGACCTCTGTTGGATGAGGGCGTGATGAGGTTATTTGAACATGTATTGAGATCCACGTATTTTGTATTCCGCGGAAAAACCTATGAACAAACAGACGGTGTTCCCATGGGCTCGCCGCTCTCTCCGGCTATTGCAAACCTGTTCATGGAACATTTTGAGAAGAAAGCACTGGAATCCTCCGCTCTCAAGCCTAAATATTATTTCAGATATGTGGATGACACCCTTGTCATTTGGCCACACGGTGTAGAGACCTTGAATATCTTCCTTGAACACTTAAACAATCAACACCCGAAGATTAAATTCACGATGGAAGTGGAGCAAAACGATTGCATTCCTTTCTTGGACATCTTGCTGAGACGAAAGGCAAATGGATCTATTGGGCATAGCGTTTACCGAAAGCCCACCAACACCGACCGCTACCTGAATGCTAGGAGCCACCATCATCCTGCTCAACTAAAAGGAGTCCTTTCGACGCTAATCCACCGGGCCTACAGCATCTCGGACAAAGAGAGTCTGCCAAAAGAATTAGAACACCTAAAATCCACCTTTAGGAGGAATGGACACCACGGGCATGATATCAACCGAGCCCTTAAAAGAGCCGTTTGTGAGGCGAAGAAGTCTCCAGAAGAGAAACCGATCGCAACTGCGTGCCTCCCCTACGTCTCCACCATCTCCGGCAAAATTGGCAGGATTCTGGGCAGATACAACATTAGAACGGTCCACAAGCCTAATAAAAAGGTCAGCTCGCTGTTGAGTAACGTCAAAGACCACTTGGGCCTTAAGACTTCAGGTGTATACAGGGTCCCGTGCAAGTGTGGACAGGTATACATCGGAGAAACTTCCAGAACCGTGGAAACACGCATAAAAGAACACGAAAGGAGCATACGTCTTGTACAACCAGCCAAATCCGCAATTGCTGAGCACTCCCTAACTGAACATCATGAAATAGATTTCAGCAACACCAAGATAATATGCAAAGGTAACGGATATTGGGATCGTATATACAAAGAGGCGATCCAAATACGTCGCCATAAGAATAACATCAATAGAGACGAAGGTATTTTCCTGAGTAAAGCCTGGAATGGTACAATACGCCAAATAAGAAAATGAGAAATCTCCGTGCAACATGCGGCCTTTTCCACCAATCACAGACGTGGGAGGAGAGGGGGTGGTTGTCTCCCGATAGTATATATACCGGACGGGAAATTTCATGCGACATCCTTGAGAATGGCAGCAGTGGTCGCAGCCGAAACGTTGGAGCTTCCAAACATCATCACCCGGCTGGAAACCCGAGAAGCATTCCTCAGTCAAATACACCGGGAAAGCATCAGATCCTTTTTGACTGATAAACTGGTTAACTTGGAAAGTATATTGGTGAAACAGCAGCACACCAGAGTTTCTTTGATGGTGGTAGAGTATCAAATTGGTGGAGAAAATGGTAAAATCCTATTTTTCTCCTTGTTTAATATAATAAAATCGATATTAGCAGGCGTGACTTCGTGGAATGCCATTGCAGAAGGTTACACTTGGTAAATTTTCCACACTGTATTTATTGGCGACCAGTTTCGTAAGTTGACTGACATCTTCAGGCAAAGGGTAAGATTTTTGCACATCATATATAGGGTGGTTGAGAGGAGGGAGTGGGTGCATCAGGGAAATATTTTGCTCGGTAAGGAAAGAAGGGGTGAAGGGTATAGAGCAATTGCTCATTTGCTAGCATTCCATCCTTGGGGAAATTCCTAACCTCCACTTCCTCCAGGAGGTCTGACGGGAATTTTCTTCATGGTGGAGGTGTTTCGGCTTAAAATTGCTTTTGTGGTCATTCTCCAGAAGGTGAAGGGCCAAGCTCGAAAAGGGGGGTTGTCCTCTCTTCAGGTGGTAATCTCTTTTGTGCTCTGCCGCCCTGACATGCAGGCTTCTTCTGCTCCTTCCAATGTATTTCGTAGGGCAATCACCGCAAGCCAGTTCGTACACTCCACTGGTGGATTCTATCGTCCTTTTGTCTTTCGAGTTCCCTAACAACCTGAATAGATTGTTCAGGGATCGAAATGCAGGTCTAATGTTTTCAGGGAATACGTTACTTAACTGGTAGGACAGTTTCCCCAGAAAGGGCAATTTTCGCCAGGTCGTCTTGTCAGCAGGGAGGAGGCTGGGGGTGATCTTCTTGATCAGCTTGTTTTTTCCGTTTCTTAAAAGTTTTTCGATGAGGGTCGTGCTGTATCCGTTGGCCGTAGCTATGGTTTTTATTGTATTTAATTCTTTCATGTATTTCTCTTGAGAGAGAGGGATGGTTATTAAACGATGCAGCATTGAATGAAGCACTGCATGTTTTTGGCAGTGGTGATAGGATGAAGAGTTTGGGATAATCTGGTTGGTAAATTCGGGCTTTCTGTATATTTCGAAAGCTTGTTTCCCATTATTAATGGATATGGAGATATCTAGAAAATTTATTGTGCTGTTCCTTCCTATTTCCATTGTGAAGCTTAGGTTGGAATGGAGAGAGTTAAATTAAGGAAAATGCTCAACTGTCTATGACCGCCTCCCCAGACACAGAAGTTCTAGTATGGCTTACTACTTGTATATTTCATCAAATGAAATTAATTTCTAGGCTTAATTTCGCATTTCCAGGGCCAAAATGTATGGTTCTTGTCTTATTTCAAGGGGCTCTTTCAGAAAATTTCTGTCCTGTCTTCCAGTTTTAGTTGTGAAAGTCAGTTTCCTTATCAGTGTGTCATTTCATTTTAATTAACAGCAGAAGCTAATCCTAGTTTTTAACCATATCAAAGTTATTGCTCATTAACTTGTAATGTAAGTTCTGCTTAGATGATGATCACATTGAATTCAGTGAGTCTTGGTTTGAGATATTCCTCTTAAAATATTGTGTATTATTTTTCTTGCTACTTAGTGGGTTGATTTATACTAGGTTAAACAATGCAATAGATTGTCTTTACAGTTTATAATTCACAAACCATGGAAAGTTTTATTCTTATTAAGAGCTAGAAACACTATTTTCTACAGTAACATCTGTAATAATATATATATATACCGTATGATTATGCGTAAAATGTTTCGTTACAGTATTGTTTTCTTTCTGCAGATATTTCCATCTGTTACTGGAATGTCAAATAGGTTGCATGTTAGGATGTTCCATTTTTGAAACTTTATTGTCAGTTCTATTTATATTTATTTTCAGATATTACAATATGGCCAGTTTTATTATCTGCAAACCTAATTAATAATTGAAATCGTTTATTTTTCTAACTCATACTTGGCTCTCCATACTGTTGATGTTTCATTCTCATTCTTTCATTCAGAGATATCATTTATTATGTACCATTACATATCAAGCAAAAAGTACTGCCAATGGTAGCCATTATATGATTATTATTTAAAACCTTGTTGTATGTACATTGAAGATCTCATAAAGTAAGTATTGTTTTAAGTGGAAACTTTGCTAACCACACAGATTGTCAAAAAATCCTCTTTACTAGGCCTTGTGTACATCCTTTGTATCCTCAATCAAACTTTTCAGTTTCAGAAATCAGACTCTTTTCAAGTCCACTCTTCCTTGGGATTTTTCCTGGGTGCGCACCATCTTGCGCAAAGTCATTCTTACCCATTTTCGTTTGTTCTAGAATTATGTTTGTTCAACATGACCTGTAGTAGGCCTTGGCTATAATAGCACAGAAAACCCTTGGTCAGGAGCAAATGACTCTATGCAACTTAACTTTAGTGAGTAGATAGCGCTGCAACTTTCTCAGTTCTCATTTACTTTGAGAGTGTATGAATCTCAATCCTGAGCGTAGTGGTTCATTTTTAATTATTCTAATCTTTGTTATATTACCCTATGGGTATTTTCAGACTTGCATAACATTATAGTTACATTGCAATTCTAGGATTGGTGTGTTTATATAACTGTGTGTGTGTTTCATAGCGATTATGCTGAAGAGGTATAACTGGATTGTCAAAACACTCTCCACCCTTATTTGACACCAAGACATAGTCTTTAAGTAGAATTTATACTACTATAGAAAAGCATCCTTTACATCATAAATTAAGAATACAAATGCCTGTCAGACTAAGCCAAGTACTAAAATAATATTTTGCCTATTCTGCACTTCTCTTTAAATTGGTATAGTGGGCTGCTGATGATATTTTAGTTTGCATTTGTCCCTATATTGTCACGCATCTGCAGATACATACTTAATACCTACAAAAAACATTAAACTTTAATTGAAATTTTTGGGACATAAAATCTAGATATTCCCTAGAAAAGGCATATTCACACCATCTCACTGGTAAGTAAGCAACTGTTTTCAAATTATCAATTTACCATCAAAGAAGTTATAGTAATTGAAATTATAAAGATAAGAATAAGAAGTCAATTTGGTTCTTGTTATTCAAGTCTAAAGTATTATAGTCTTATATATTAAATAATGAGGTATATTCATGGTGGGTGGTGAAAATTTTATTTGGTAAAGATTGGTGATTCGCAAACAATTTTACAATCAAATTGGTCCTGCATTATGATATATACCTATGGTGACCATATCTTTAGGTTGAAAATAAAGGGAAAAGGCAAAATAAGTTCACAAGAGTGAGGAGCAATATATCACACCCTTAAAATTTGTTCATTGTGTATTAAAAGTGACATTTTTTGCTTCAGTTTAGAAACTGAAATCTATTAGGAAGCTAAGAAAACTTTCTTGCAATCATTTCGTTGCGTTCATGCATTTTTCAGGCCTTAATAATAAATCTAATTAAATTAGATTGACAAAAATATTTTTTAAATACCTTACAATTACACTGAAGAATTTGAAAATGAAGAATATAAGGTCATCCTAGATACACCTGTTGTGCTTAGCTGTGAATTCTAACTATTATTATTTAGTATTATTTTAAAAGCTGGATTTAAATATAATTTCAGATAAAGTTCCCAACAAGTTGAAGAAGAAGAGACAGAATGCTCGCTTGAAAAAGATTCTTCAACCTAAGAATGCTGCTATGGTTCTTCATGAAATTAAGCCTGGAGTTAAGTATTCATTCCACGAGCAGTACAGTAAACTTTCACCGCATCTCATCATCAGTTCTGTGGAGGTATTCTCAAGTACTCTTTAATAATAATGGTTTTTGATTCTTTGTTATTGTGTATCTGCTTAAAATTAAGTTCATTTAAGCTAAGTCTAATTTAAGTTGTACCCAGTTCAGTAGTCCTTGGCAAATTTATAAATCTTGCAAATATCTGCTATTTATTCAAAGGCTCAGCACTGCCAGAATGAAACGTAGTCTTACTATTTAACCCTTATGTTATATTTCAGATGAGTGAATAACTGTTTTGTTTACTGTGTACAGGTAGATGGAAAAACATATCTTGGGAAGGGACTTTCCAGGGCATATGCTAAAATGAATGCAGCTGAAACAGTTTTGAAAAGCATGCTTTTGCAAAAGCTTTACAAAACTAATTACAGCACCAAGGTAATTGAAAGTGAGGAAGTAAAACCAAAACCAGAGCCAGAAACAGATGGAGAAACTGAACAAATGGACACTACTGATGGTGATGATGACTTTCCTTGGAGCAGTCTTGCTTCCTTTGCTCTTTACAAATTATTTTCGGAGTGGGAGACTCAGCCTTCTGAATCTGTCACTCCTGGAGCAGTAGAGGAAATTGTTACAGAAGGTGGAAGTCCTACTCCCCAGCGAGAGTCCCTTATCAAGGTTTGTGTAAAGGTGCTTGTCAATATAAATTTTGCCAGCTAGGATGTGTATTGAAAGATTTCATTTGTCTTATGAAATGTCTGATCATTTCCTCAATTTAGCTTTTTCAAGAGCTATTTAGTTCTGATTGCATCTTATTTGTCAATCAAGCATGTCCATTGGTAAAACTCGGTTGAGAAATTGATACTAGTCAATGTTGAACTCATTATCACTTAGGTGAATTTTCTCTAGTTGAAGTAAAATATGTATGCATGGTCGTGTTTCACAACCATTTGAATTTGTTAGACAACCTACAGTTTATAGTGGTGCATAGGTTGACCATTAGATGAAAATTTCAATGAAAATATCTTGGATGAATGTACAAGGTGAAGGAATATACAATGAATGCTATGAGTTTTTAGTTTTTATCACTAGTTCAGTGTTTGGCAGAGCCAGAGTGAAATACATTATTATCTCTATGCAATAAAGGGAAAGGAATCAAATCTGGCCATCTGTATGGTATGCCTGCAGATATGTTTTGAAATATCTTTTTTCTATAAAAAGTATCATTAGCTTTTAGGCTTCGATGCAGCATGATAAAAATATTAACTTACATCTCTTTGGCCCTTATTAGTCGAAATAATGTGTATTAAGAATCTATGGATTGAAATTAGTATACTGGGATCATTAGTGTTTCTTAATGAAATCCTACCATCAATATTTACGTACTGCATGTAAAAAAAAATTTTGGCTGAGGTCAACCTTATCTCAAGATTGATGATAACCATATATGCACAAGTTTATTCAGTAAATTACATAAAGTATAAGCTGAAATACATGGTAACTATAAAAAATATTCAGACATGTGGAAAGAGCCTATTTTGGCAGCCAACCTCCTCATGTTTATATATTTTCAGTATTTGTCTAATAGCATTGGTGGAAATATTTTCTGGGGTTGATAAGCAGCTTCTTTTAAAAATCTGTGTTTTTGCTCATTTCCTGCTGTTTTAATAATTTAAATGTGACTGTTTGATTTATCATGCTTCAGTTTCTCTTTGATCTCTGTTGAAAATCTAAAAATTACTATGATGGCATAATGCTTTTCTGTTATAAAGACATGACTTTTAATGGAAGGTTATAATATAAGAATTGATTGTTTTGGTTTATTAAACATAAGATTAACCATTGTGAATTCAATGTATCTTGAATTTATATTCTAAGAGTTGCTGTATTACTAGTTTTTTTATGAAACAAGTTAACTTTGATTAAGTTTAAGTGACAGATTACAATCATTAAGTTAGCAACACATTAAGTTGTTTGAGTTTTGCAAGTATCTGAAATGTGGTTGCATTATAGCAGGTATAATTCAGAAAACACCGTTATAAATTTAGCTTTAATTCGTGTTGAACATGAAGCAGGGCATTCGTGATCTGATTTTGAGGTACTGGCTTTTATTGGCTAGGCAGTGTTAAAATCTGTCCTGATTCATTATTTTGTAGTAAAAGAGCTTACATCATTGAATATTGAGATCTGGTTGTATTTGGAATTTGTAGAATGTAGCAGCTTCTCCTAAGGCAACTGCTGCTCCAATGAAAAAAGTTCCCGAGAATCCTACTGAGCGCCATCCCGTCATGTTGCTCCACCAATTAAGACCTGGAACACAATTTGAAGAGATCGCATCTCAAGGCCCTCCTGGTGAAGTAATGTTTACTATGAAGGTTGTCATTGATGACCAAACATTTACGGGAGTAGGTAAGTACTGTGTCAGTGAGGACACACGCAATGGCTTCTCAGCTCTTTTAAGTCTTACAAATAACTAATTCTCTATTTCTTTTGTTTTAGGTAAAAATAAAAAAGAGGCAAAGAAGGAAGCTGCCAAGGCTGCATTAGCAGGCGCTTATGAGATAAAGTATGATTGATTATCTACAATTACTCTTTTGCGACTCAAAAATTTCCATTCTCAGTTATTCAACTGAACCATCATTACAGTACATAGTTCTTAACTAACAGAAAGATTGGAACAGTTGTTGCATTGTGTAAGTTACTGATGAACTTATTTATAGAGAAAACTGAACTCTATTAGATTCAACTGTTAGTCTTAAGAACTTTTAATATTCTATAAAGGTTATTTTATTCGCTACTTGGAATGCAGTTACTTGTTCCAGTAAATTTTCTTTCTCCATGTTTCTCATGGAGAAACTACCATTTGAATATTGTACTTGTGTGTTTAATCGTTTATAAGTACATAAATCTACATAGTAGAAATATGTATGCATACGGCTGCCTTTGTACATAATATTCCAGCCTCTGCAAACTTGTTTCCTATTTCATTTGAAGCAGACGACAGTTTTGTAGCACCAATTTATGGCATTCAGATTTCAAACTAGCTGCTAATCTTCACATTAACTATTGCTTAATTTGTGGAAATAAACTTTAATTTTGATTGCATGTGAAATTTTGTATGTCACAACCTAGATAGAAAATATTTGTGATTAAATATTCTTCAAGAAAATTAACTTGAAATTTTCTATGAGTACAAATGAAGTTAGAATAAATCTCCTCTCCTGTTTTATATCGATCTTAATTATATTTTTTTGTAAGCCAATGTTTTCACATAGCAGAAGGATTTTTTTTACATGATGATGCTGAATATAACTTGCTTCATATTGAAAATGTACAATTCTGTATGGTACGTTAGAAAATAATATTTATATTTAACTGAAAAACCTTTATTTATTGTGTAACATTAAAAAATCGTTTAACAATAAAATCAGTGATTATATTAAAAGTCAAAGAAATTCCTGGTCAAATATATTTTGTAAAATACAGTAATCAAGCTGACTGCTGATACTTTTGAGGCATTCTGCTATTAGTTTCTCTGAAATGCTGGAATGATAAAATAGACACAGTTAATTCAGTTGTAACATTTCAAGTTAATTACAAATAGCAGCTTCATTTCAATACCTTCCAATTGCATCCAATGGCTCTAACCCTCGTGCTGACATTCTCTCAGTAGTTGCCAACAGTTTTTCCTCACCTCCAACAAATTTCTTATAACCTGAAGAACTTCTTCCTTCACTGATTTTATAAGGTTTTGAGGTGGTGTTTTTGCAATTATGTGGGGTTGCTGTTAACTGCAAAGCATGATTAGGTTTGTCCCCAGATAGCTGTCTTTGTAATGCCATGTATTCACCTTTATTTTTCAAAGAGAGAGAATCTTCATTCTGCTTGGGGCTGAAAATGAATTATTACTAAACATGAACCCTTAGAAGAAATTGCAGTTTTTCATTTCACTACTAACATGGTGCTGGATAAACTTGCTTGGTAGATTACCGCTATCCATTACATATAAACTCTTCTCTAGATACATACATTTATATACCAGTTAAAGCTGTACACTGTAATCATTCGTAATACATTTCAACTCATTCCCCAGAGGTTTTCCTCATGTGAACCTTTCAAATGCTAATTGGTGGAACAAAGACATGTGAATGCTTGTTACACTACTCAGATACCTTCTGAATCTTCACAAAGAATATCAAGGGAACCCAAAACAGTATATTTATCTGTCCTAGATTTATATCACACCTCTCGGTTAGCACATTCCCAGATCCTCATTGATTTCTTGTGGATGAGCATTTCTAGATATATGGAATAAAACCAAGGGTCGCTGCTGAACATGTGCAATGCATATGGGCCACCAGTCAAATCAAAAGAGAGCATTAGCGGACCTAAGGAAACATTCTTAACGTTTCAAGAGCCACTCAGCCTAAATGTGCAGTCTATCCCTAATGGAATCATCTAAAATGGAATTTGTAATATCCCCTGAGGGCCTGAAACTTATACGAAGAGCAAAGAAGTTATCAAGATGCACATGGGCCCAAAGCAAACATCCAATTATCCAGTGAAACTTAAAAGTCACTCAATTCACTTATTTGCAGTTTACCCCCTTAATTTTTAATAGAGCAATTTCAATGACCTAGACACAAAGCCAAGGTTACCCCTCAATTTCTCGATTTGTGTATACATGAATAAAAGTCCTTTCTCATCATACCAGGTGAATTCATTAGTTCACATTGTAATCCATACCAAGAAATAGCAGCAGCCTGTCATCAAACATAATGCCATATTGGTTGATATCATTATCTATTCTGATTTTAACTACTCTTATAGTTTCAGAATTCATTTTACAAAGTGAATCGAAATAAAAAGCATTACACCATCATTTCATCCACCGCTATAGTAAGAAAAAAATTAACCATCCACTCAAATCTCAGAAATAACCTGACATCAATTTTTAGTTTCTTGTCATCTCCTTGTCAAAATGACATTTTGCTTAGAAAATGAACAAACTTAACAGACAAGAAATTTTAGTTTCACAGTGATTTTAGGTAGCAATAAGCAAAAAGTTGTTGACAAAAATACTTCTACAGGGAAAAAGTCTCTAAAAATGAATCACTTCTGGTAATTTTTAAGTTTTTAAAGAAAACAATCTGATTGGTTGTTAGTTGTGGTGTTGGCACTGATACACCCCTAACTACTAGCCATTGATGACTAAGAGTAAATATGTGAATCTAAACGTGTCAAAATATTACATACCCATAGAGCCATGCCCAGCCTATCTGCCACCTGGATGCAAGTATAATTTGCTACCCCTTAAAATTAATTATCAAACCAATACATTTCCCAATTTGCAAGTAAAAATTATTTTGTAAGACAAAGACCAGTGATTCCCCAGCTTACATTTGTCACAAAACCTTATTAACAATTAATTACACATTCTATATTCTGACAGTAAATTAAGTGTTAAAAGTTCACATTACTTTTAAGTATCATTATCATCGTAATGTGCATAACTTAAAATAATATGATTTGTATGAAAAATTAATTCTTCGCTAATACTATCTGTTCTCTGAATGTTTACGTGAGTGAGAGAGACAAAGGACTCCTCCTGTCATCAAGAGTGCATTTCCTATGGTAGAAACATTATCATAAAAATTGTTGAAACATTATCATAAAAATATTAAGATAGTTGAAATCGTTTCAAATTTTTTCAGTATTAAGTGAAATTAATGCCGGAAATAGC
>KZ308504.1:4496-44974 GCA_000376725.2 Ladona fulva
AAAGCCTACTTTACATACATTTCTTATAGAAAAATATAAGAACTGGTTATCCCCGTGTACTTATGTGGGATAATTCACGAAATCAACATTCAACAACGGCCTTAGTCGTCAAAGGGATGGGTTGTTTATTTCCCAAAAAGTTTACGAATTTTCCGTGTATTTTATCAAGGTTCACCCAAATTAGGATCTATATCATTAATTTACTATTAAAATAAGAAACTATGATCATTTTCATTTCTTCTGACACCTCTCCTGATTTCCCAAGACCATTATATCTAAATTAATTCTGTAAAAGAAACAACCTCTGCAGGTAACGAAAACTTACTTTACGTACATTTCTTATGGAAACGTATTATGGACTCCTGGGTTCGAACCCGGGCCTTTGAAGAGATGAGAATAGTTTTCCTGGTGGTTTCAGCGTCGTAGAAACCTAATGCAGTTAGTTTCAGATCTCTAAGTCAAGCCGTTTCTGACATAAATAAGGTGACAGACAGACGGACGGACGGACAGACATTTGCTTTTTATATATTTGATATCACCTACATTGCCATCACCAGGTATATCTTCGTCTTAAATACGGCGAAGAGAATAGCCTTTTGGAGTGATGAAAAGTTCGCGATCAATGTGATTTCGAGTTAGTTTGGCCTCATCTTGAGTATGTGGACAGTTTGTGGGCCGATAGGTGATGAAATGGTAATTAGAAACGTGCAGCGAAAGGCGATACGTTTTCTGAAGAATTGCTACGATAAATCAGTGAGCGTCACTCAGATGCTTCGGGATGGTAATCTTTAAAGTTAGAAGATATACCTAATTAAAGGATTAATTTACTGGATAGATTCGGAGAAAGCAGGTTCGGAGATGTAATAGGCGATGTCATACGACCACTGTGTTATTATTATTATTAGTACATACGTTACAGATTGACTACTAGTCCGGTGGTACCATCATCATAGCAATATTTTATATATTAATACATTAACATACGATAAAATGAGAGCACATTATATGCAACACTTCTTGAAATTATTACAATGTTACTGATTGAATACAGTGTTGAATTATTACAATGTTATTGATTGGATATTACAGACTGAAATGTTATTGCAATGTTATTGATGTCAAAGAAAATATATCATCTTGCGAAAATATTACACTTTTACAATACAAATATTCCTTAGCTCAAACAATATAACTCATATACCTGTTTTACCACTAATACATTTCCCATAGAATCTAAAATATATTTTTTACTAATTTACTTCTGTTTAGAATGTTACACAAGCCATTCTGACTCTGCAAGAAAGATCGGGGAAATAGATACTGGAATGAATCTGTTCAAGGAATCATTTCTTATATATGTCTTAAAAATTTCCCACGTGTTGCGCATAGTTTAATATGAATTTGAAATGCATGCTAGAGTAATAAGTACCGAAGTGCATGATGGGATAGATGGTAACATGAGAAAGACACAATTTTGCGAAGATTTAACAAGGAAATTGCGGTTGCTATAAATAATTGCGGTTGCTAACTGCGCAATGTCCTTCGTCGAGCGACGGAAGGCCGTCGAAGGAAGTGTCGCCTCAGAGGAAATCCGCAAATGTCGATGACAGTAGAAATATGTGATTGGGTCACTTTTAAAGATGGCAGTTCGAAATCACCAGGCAGTTCAATAAGTTTTGTAGTTCGATAAGAAATCCACGATTTAATGGTTAGAAATACATTTTATTATTCAATGTAATCTCCTAGAACTGCAATATAATTGTTCCAGTGATCTTTTAATTTATGGATTCCATCCCTGAAATGTGAATCCGGAAGACTGTCGAAATACACTTCCACAGCTTCTATTACCTCTTCATTCGATGAAAATTGTTTTCCTATCATGAATTTTTTTAAATGTGAGAATAGCAAGATGTCAGAGGCAGCTAAATCTGGCAACTAGGGTGGATGTTGCAGCACTTCGTAATTTTAATTTACTGATTTTCGTGATGGCTTTTTGAGCTTTTTGAGAGGGTGCATTGGTTTGNATTTTAATAGCTTTTAATTAACATTCCTGAAAAACTATAAATATAGTGAGATAAATTTTAAACGATTTAATTAAATATGGCATAATTTCAAATATTTTTTTCCTGTAGATATTAGTCCCCATTCGGCTCCGGTATCAGCCACGTTGAGCTATTTGCACTGAGAGGAAGTAGAGAGTTAATGCAACTTATCGGAAGAAACGAGAGCGAGTTTTAGTTTAGTTTTTATATTGGATTTATTAAATTAATTTATCATTTCTATTATAGAAGGCTCCAGCAGATACTCCAGTTACTCTTGCTTCTACTGCTGCAATCGTTCAGCTCCAACAAGCGAGGGAAATTTCTCGGACAGAAGTAAGTTGAACGTAGCTAAGCGGTTATAATTTAATTTCACTATCCCTCTCATATCATGACTCTATATTCATCTTGCCATTTCCTTTCCCCTAATTTTAGGCTCAGAAGCTTCCGACAGATCGCGAAATACATGTTAATCTTCTTTCCTTTTCTCATGATTGCCCTGTGTCTATTTTTTTATTGGTTCTCTTTTCAGGTTTCTGTTCGGTTAGTTTATGTATGTATATTTAATAAAATGTTTCGATGATGACAGGTTTTTCATTTGTCTACTTTATAATATTCATGCAACGATAGCTTTGTTGGTTTTACCTTCGACACTCTACATTTACTTCGAAGTGCCCGCTATTAACTTCATTTCACTTTCACATCACATCATCCAGCCCGATAAGCTACAAGGATAACTGAAGCAAAGATGGGGGTGTGTTGCCTTACTTTAGGTGGAACGATAATTTTCTATCTTGGGGAAGAATGACGTTTTATTTCTAGTGTTTAGGGTTTGATGTTATCTACAGAGTTATGCATCCGTATTCCTACGAATTGCAATCCATTTCAACATTCCCTTTCCGTGTTTACGAGATATATCTCTGTATCATTTTGTAGGCCTTTCCGGGAAAAATTTGTAGTTAATTATTAACATTACCAACCGAGTGAGGAAAGACGGTCAAGAATGCTGGAATATAATTAAAAGTAAGCGATTTATCGATGAAATATTTAACAACTGTGTCTTTCATCGGATAATTCATGTGCATTTAAGGTATCCCCGTAGAGTGATATCAAACCCAGAATTCAACGTCTGAATACCGACGGATGGCACGTAAACGCGATGATTAAGGCAAGACTGTAATTAATTCTACAAATTACAGAAATCATCTCATATTCATCGCATGAATACACATCTGGTGTATTATATTTGTATTTAGACGTCGTCGGGGCACTAGTTCGGAGCCAACTCTCGGCGACCCTGAGGAACCCACCGAGGGATTGATAGTCCGCCGTATGAGGAGCGGAAGGATTTACGGGACGTGCGAGGTATATTCACTTCCTTGTAGCTGTAACTGCTTGTATCTTGAATCAGTTTGTGCTCTTTTATTCACAAAAGGTGTGACTAATACTAGACGCTAATACTAGACAAGTCATAATCATGAATTTAAGAAATCCGATTACAAATAGTATCCTGAAATTGTGTGAAAGAGTACGAAATTTTACAAATCATAGATACGAAAAACTTCCATATTGATTATTTTAGTATAGGCTATATTATAAGAAGGCACCTAAACATTAGGGTGCTGCACTAAAAACAAACAAAGATGAATACATTTTGTAATAATTTTCAATCACTTTTATAATGAGTACGTCGAATATTAATTTTAATTAACATTCCTGAACTACCTATTAATATTGTAAAATTATTTTTTAATGATTTCATTACTAATGGACCCATTTCAATGATCATATTCTTGTGGATTTTAGTCCCCATTCGGATACGGGATCACCGACGCAGAACTATTTCCCCTGAGAGGCAGTAGAGAATTGCTGCAACTGATTGGAAGCAACAAGGGCGAATTTTCTTTCCGTGACGTATTTGATCCACGTAAAAATTCCGTGATATGTGCCTTTTTAGTTACCGTATTTCTGTTCAAATTAAATGCATCAACTTATTATTTCTTTTATAGATGGCTCCAGCAGATACTCCAGTTGCTCCCAGTGCAGCTTCATCTATCGCTCATCTCCAACAGGCGAGGGATATTTCCCGGACAGAAATAAGTTGAACTTTAACAAGCGCTTATAACTTAGTTTCCAAATCTCATTCATATCCTGACTCGAGACTTATCCTTGCATATCCTATTACCTAATTTCAGGCTCAGAAGCTTCAGAAAGAAGGAGGAATACAATTTACTATTTGCTTGTGATATCCTTGTTTGTTTTGATTTCTTGGTTCTTTTCTCAGTTGTATGTTCGGTTAGTGTGTGTAAAATTAATAAAATTTTTCGATGATGACTGATTTTCATCTGTCTGCATCAAAATATAAATGTTAATTATATAAAAATATTGTTGTAGCGACGAGACAGTGATGGGCACAGAAGAGAGTGCTTGAAGAGAGAGAGATCACAGGAGACATGTTGGAAGTGCAGTGAACCGAAGGTGAACGTTATTAAAGTTCTTAGAATGAAGTGCGGTGTTTTTCTTTTTATGTTTGCACACTAATCCTTTAACCTAGGTCTACATACCAATCTTGGTGTCAGAAGTGGGATAAGTGAGTAAAGATTCGCGAAACTGTAAGTGATTTATGGTGAAAACTCGTTCTACTGATTACGGCGATTTTGCGGAGGCGAAGGAGATGTTTGAAATGCTGATGGAGAAGCTCAGGCTANACTATTTTAGTTATGAAGAACTTTTGGTTATGTCTTGCTGTCACAAAACAAAAAATGAAATATTATAAGAAACTAGTAGTTTTCTGGTGGGATATTTAGTTTGTTTATTGGCTTCTAAGATCTTATTATTTGAAAATGAGATAAAATCATGCTTTGACGTGGTTGGTTTTTTGTCCTGTAAATTCTACATAAAACTAACATTTTAAATATAGATACTTTGCAGCCTCACTCAGAATTGTTGAAGAGGTTTGAGTCCATGGCCTGTGATTACCTCAAGCAGAGTAATGTAGAAAAAGTCTGTGATCAACATGATAAGGAGAAAGAACGTCTTCAAGCAAAGAATATTCATTACCAAAACATTGTCAAAGATACAGTAAGTACTACCTTTTCTCTAGATATTTTCATTTGTCTTTTTTACTTTTAAATTTTTATTTATTTTACTTCAAGGTTAGGCCCCTAGATTTCTAATAGATATGAAGTTTTATAAAAGAATTTTGGTGCATTATAGGATGTCATTCAATGTTCCTGTTGTGTCTTGTGCTGTTGAGAAGAGTAATTTCTATTTTAATTTTTGACTTTATGAACAAGTTATTTTATTATTAACTAATGTTCGTACATAACACAAAACGATTGAACGTATTGAACAAAAGAGTAACTTAAGAAATTACTCTATTTAGAATTCTCGTGTAACTCATCGCCTTTCAAAAATCATCTGAGAATGTGATATGGAAATTTTGGATTTTAGATTTTTTATTTTAAATGTTAGCAATAATTTAAATTAGAGAAATCTAATTATACGATCTCCTATGAGTGTGAACAAGACCAAAAAAATATTCAGGCTATTCATATGAAAATCCTTTGCATTTCTCCTTTTAGTATATTATATACCGTAGGAAGAGGGCACGTAAACATTCAAGTACTGACTTAAAAAAAAGAAAATTAAACTAGAATACGTATTGTGATTTCTCTGTGATTAATTTCAATCATTGCAATTATAAATATATTGAAAATTTTAATAGCTTTTAAAATACATTCCTGAAAAAACTATAAATATAGTGAGATACATTTTAAATGATTTAATTACAAATGGCATCATTTCAAATATTTTTTTCCTGTGGATATTAGTCCCCATTCGGCTCCAGTATCAGACACGATGAGCTATTTGCACTGAGAGGAAGTCGAGAGTTAATGCAACTGATCGGAAGAAACGAGAGCGAGTCTTCCTTATTTGATCCACGTAAGAACTCCGTGATATTTGCCTCATTATTTGTCGTACTTCTGCTCACATTCGATTTATTAATTTAATTTATCATTTCTATTATAGAAGGCTCCAGCAGATGCTCCCAATGCAGCTTCATTTATCCCTCAGCTCCAAGAAGCGAGGGATATTTCTCAGACAGAAGTAAGTTGAACATAGCTAAGCGATTATAATTTAGTTTCACTATGCCACTCATATCACGACTCTATATTCATCTTGCCATTTCCTTTTACCTAATTTCAGGCTCAGAAGCTTCACACAGATCGCGAAGAACATGTTAAACTTTTTCTTTCCTTTTGTCGGCAATACCCTATGTCTTTTGTTTTCTTGATCTTGTTTCGTTTATTTTCGGTTAGTTTATGTTTGTATTTTTAATAAAATGTTTCGATGATGACTGTTTTTCATTTGTCTTCTTTATGATATTAACTATTCATGCAACGATAGCTTTGTTGGTTTTTACCTTCGACACTCTACATTTACTTAGAAGTGCCCGCTATTAACTGCATTTCACGTTCACATCAGATCCTCCAGCCCGATAATCTACAATGATAACTGAGGCAAAGATGGGGTTGTTATACCTTACGTTAGGTAGAAGGTTAATTTGCTATTTTGGGTAAGGAATGACGTTTTATTTCTCGTGTTTAGGGTTTCAAGTAATCTACAGAGTTATGCATCTGTATTTCTACGAATTAAAACCCCTTTCAACATTCCCTTTCCATGTTTACCAGATATATCTCTGTATGATTCTGTAGGCGCGGAAAAATTTCCCAGTATTTTCCCAGTGAATGGACAATATTGATCTTTTCGAAGATTTGGCGTTAGTGGTTTAGTGCCGTACTCAACGATACATATGATTTCTGGTAGAGATGACTCTCCACAAGAGGAGGGAAGTTATTTGTTTTTAGGTACACTTAACTCCCACACCAGTGATTTGTCGAAGGAAGCCATTGTCTATTTTGCGGCAAATTTAAATCAGTTGCATCCATTGAGAATCTATTGGCAAGGAGAATAGAGTTATAATAGATATTTCACAAATCCTGGCGATCTAGTCTATGCCATTCAGTCTCATATTGAGATAAATATACGCCGACATACATCGTAATAAGCACGAGCAATCAGATGCTCACTCCATCACGGCATTTCATCTTATTTTCTGTAGACACAAACTGAGATAAGGAGAAGCCTCAGTTTGCGATAATCGACGACTGACCAAAATTTTGTGTCCTTAAAGGAAGGGTGTTTGGAAAAAAATATGAATGTTATAATCCAAAAGTTAATTCTAACAGTTCTTTATATTAGTTATTGGAGGAAATGTATTACTTTTGAATCCTGGGCTATAATTAGTTGATTACTGTTACAAGGCTTAAAGAATATTAATATATCTTAATAAGTACTTATAGTTTAATATGAATAAGATATGCACTATGAACTGGCATACAAAGGGTCCTTTCACGCAGAGTGAAAGCGCTAGGTTTCAAAAAGTTTTCGAAAAAGGTGGTGGGATATATAGGGTCCATCCACTAAGAGCCTGCTGCATCGATAACTTCAGTTAACGTATAATCCTATACCCTGTAGATACATAACGTAGTCCTCAAAATGGGACACCCTTCATGAAGCTAATATCTGTATGCAAGCACCTAACTACAATCAAAGTGCTTCCTACAAGCCTTCCTAAATACTTTCCTCCTATTCAACATAGTTAACTTTTTGCATATTTTCAAGCTGTTTTTGTTTCCACTGCCTTGGATAAAATTGATGCTTCATTTTTATAATCATGTACGCATCCCCTCAATCCTCTTAAAAATCTCATGTTGAAGCTGACTAACATTTACGTAGATGAAAACAAGTTCTAACTATTCCGTAATTTAATCTATATTTTTTTGAAAAACACTAACATTGAAAAAATGAATTCTAACAAGAAAGCCTATATATTATGGTTTGTGATTCCTACGGCACCAAAAGCAATAAATACGGAAATGTTTGTTCTGATCCGAAATGGCATATTTTATATTTGATGCATTCCTTTTGCCTTTACATGTAAAATGTTTAATATTTTACCTAAAAAAATGGTTGGGAAATAAATAACTCTCTTCAAGAAAAAAGAAAACTTCATAGACCTCTAACGGGTGCCATATCCGAATCATAGTGGGAAGGGTACTTACGTTACTCATATTTATCAGGCGAATTCCCAGTAGTGGCAAAGATAGGTTGGAAACTTTATTGAAAAGCGCTATTCGAACTACTGCAAGGGTTTTCAAAGCAATGATAACTTACGGAATTATGGAAAAATAAAATAAATTGTAAAGCAGTTTACCCGAATTAATGTTCGTATCATATACGGTTTGAGTAATTTTTAGGTAAAAACTGAAAATAATCGTACTCGAGGTTCTATGAACTAAATCTTGATAATTGTTAAGAGTCATCGCTAACTCACCGCTAAAAGTATTCCCATCCTATTCTACATTTACCTCAAGCGTGACTCAACCTCCCACTGCGCTATTCGTTTCTATTCCAAAATTCAAAACATGAAATTGAAAATGGAAAGAAATAGAGTTTCCCTTCCTCTAGTGCTTTCGAATTCTCGCGTTATTCTCGCCCAAAGTTACGCTTGCAGCCGTTTCATCAAGAGCTTCCTAAAATATGGAATGAAGTAATGAAGAAACATGGCAATATATTGGAGATAAGTGTCCAGAATTGCTTCCCTCACTCAACCNTTTTAAATGATTTAATTACAAATGGCATCATTTCATATATTATTTTCCTGTGGATATTAGTCCCCATTCGGCTCCGGTATTAGACACGATGAGCTATTTGCACTGAGAAGCAGGAGAGAGTTAATTCAACAGATCGGAAGAAGCGAGAGCGAGTTTTCCTTACGAGACGTGTTTGATCCACGTAAGAACTCCATGATATTTGCCTCATTATATGTCGTACTTCTGCTCACATTCGATTTATTAATTTAATTTATCATTTCTATTATAGAAGGCTCCAGCAGATGCTCCCAATGCAGCTTCATTTATCCCTCAGCTCCAAGAAGCGAGGGATATTTCTCAGACAGAAGTAAGTTGAACGTAGCTAAGCGATTATAATTTAGTTTCACTATGCCACTCATATCACGACTCTAAATTCATCTTGCCATTTCCTTTTACCTAATTTCAGGCTCAGAAGCTTCACACAGATCGCGAAGAACATGTTAAACTTTTTCTTTCCTTTTGTCGGCAATACCCTATGTCTTTTGTTTTCTTGATCTTGTTTCGTTTATTTTCGGTTAGTTTATGTTTGTATTTTTAATAAAATGTTTCGATGATGACTGTTTTTCATTTGTCTTCTTTATGATATTAACTATTCATGCAACGATAGCTTTGTTGGTTTTACCTTCGACACTCTACATTGACTTCGAAGTGTCCGCTATTAACTTCATTTCACTTTCACATCAGATCATTCAGCCCGAAAAATAAAGTAAATTGTAAAGCAGTTTACCTGAATTAATGTTCGTATCATATGCGGTTCGAGTAATTTTTATGTAAAAACTGAAAATAAGCGTACCCGAGGTTCTATGAATTGTATCTCGATAATTGTTAAGAGTCATCGCTAACTGACCGCTAAAAGGATTCCCATCCTATTCTACATTTACCTCAAGCGTGACTCAACCTCCCACTGCGCTATTCGTTTCTATTCCAAAATTCAAAACGTGAAATTGAAAATGGAAAGAAATAGTTTCCCTTCCTCTAGTGCTTTCGAAGTCTCGCGTTATTCTCGCCCAAAGTTACGCTTGCAGACGTTTCATCAAGAGCTTCCTAAAATATGGAACGAAGTAATGAAGAAACATGGCAATATATTGGAGATAAGTGTCCAGAATTGCTTCCCTCACTCAACCGGAACGTTGTAAGAGGGAATAGTCCAATTAAATATTGCAATGATTAACGCAACAAAGTTTCCAACCTATCTTTGCCACTACTGGAAATTCGCCTGATAAATAGGAGTTACATAAGAACCCTTCCACCTATGTTTTGGATATGACACCTGGTACAGGTCTATGAAGTTTTATTAAAGAGACTTATTTATTTCACAACTTGTTTAGAGGTAACATATTAAACATTTTACACCTAAAGGCAAAAGGAATGCATCAAATACAATATGCCATTTCGGATCAGAACAAACATTACCGTTACATAATATTATGTTAATATGTAACATAACATTATAAATTTTGTTGCCATACGAATTACAAACCATACTGTATAGGTTTTCTTGTTAGTGTCTAGAATTCATTTTTTCAATGTTAGTGTTTTTCATAAAATACAGATTAAATTGTGGAATAGTTAGAGACTTGCTCTTCATCTAGATGAATATTAGTAACCTTCAACATGCAGTTATTAAGAGGATTGACTCTATGCGTACATGATTTAAAAAATGAAGCATCAATTTTATCAAAGGCAAATAAACCAAAATAGCTTGAAAATATGCGAAAATTTAACTAGGTTGAATAGGAGGAAAGTGTTTTGGAAGGCTTCTAGGAAGAACTTCGATCGTAGTTAGGTGCTTGCATACAGCATGTTGATGGGTGTTCCCGATAGAGGACTACGTTATATATACGGGGCATAGGATTATATGTTAACTGAAGTTATCGATGCAGCAGGCTCTTAGTGGATGGACCTTACATATGCCACCACCTTATTCGAAAACTATTAAACCTAGCGCTTTCACTCTGCGTGAAAGGACCCTTTGTATGCCTATTCTTAGTTCATATCTTATTCATATCAAACTATAAGTACTTATTAAGAAATATTACTATTCTTTAAGCATTGGAACGGTAATTTCCTAATTTTAGCCCAGTATTCAAAAGTAATACATTTCCTGCAAAAACTAATATAGAGAATTGTTAGAATGAACTTTTGGACTATAACTTTCGTTTTTTTTCACAATAGCCTTTCTTTTAAGGACACAACATTGTGGTCAGTCGTAGATTATCGCAAACTGAGGCTTCTCTTTTTCTCAGATTCTGATTGCAGAAAAAGAAGATTTTTCCGTGCCTACAATATGAAGGCCTACAAAATGATACAGAGATATATCTGGCAAACATGGAAAGGGAATGTCAATGGGGTTTTAATTCGTAGAAATACGGATGCATAACTCTGTAGATTACTTGAAACCCTAAACACGAGAAAGAAAATGTAATTCCTTACCCAAAATAGCAAATTCACCCTCTACCTAACGTAAGGTATAACAACCCAATCTTTACCTCAGTTATCATTGTAGATTATCGGGCTGGAATATTTGATGTGAAAGTGAAATGTAGTTAATAAGGGGCACATCGAAATCAATTTAGAGTGTCGCAGGTAAAAACAACAAAGCTATCGTTGCATGGAAAGTTAATATCATAAAAAAGACAAATGAAAAACAGTCATCATCGAAACATTTTATTTAAAATACAAACATAAAATAACTGAATATAAAGCTGAAAAACAAAAAAAAGAACAAGAAAACAAAAGACATAGAGTATTCACGACAAAAGGAAAGAAAAAGTTTAACATGTTTTTCGTGATCTGTGTGAAGCTTCTGAGCCTGAAATTTGGTAAAAGGAAATGGCAAGATGAATATAGAGTCGTGATATGAGAGGGATAGTGAAACTAAATTATAATCGCTTAGCTATGTTCAACTTACTTCTGTCTGAGAAATATCCCTCGCTTCTTGGAGCTGAGGGATAAATGAAGCTGCATTGGGAGCATCTGCTGGAGCCTTCTATAATAGAAATTATAAATTAAATTAATAAATCGAATGTGAGCAGAAGTACGACATATAATGAGGCAAATATCATGGAGTTCTTACGGTGATCAAATATGTCTCCTAAGGAAGACTCGCTCTCGTTTCTTCCGATTAGTTGCATCAACTCTCTGCTTCCCCTCAGTGCAAATAGCTCATCATGCCTGATACCCGAGCCGAATGGGGACTAATATCCAGAGTAAAAAAATATTTGAAATGATGCCATTTGTAATTAAATCATTTGAAATTTATCTCTGTATATATTTATAGTTTTTCAGGAATGTTAATTAAAAGCTATTAAAATGTTCAATATATTTATAATTACAATGATTTAAATTAATCAAAATTTTTTTAAGTCAGTACTTGAATGTTTAGGTGACCCCTTCTTACGGTATAGCTTATCCTAAAAGGAGAAATGCAAAGGATTTTCATATGAATGACCTGAAAATTATTTTGGGCTTGTTCACACTCACAGGAGATCGTTTAATTAGATTTCTCTAATTTAAATTATTGCTTGCATAGCTTAGTGTATGCTACAGCTTCTGAGAGTAAAAAGAACACAAACTGCTTGGAGATACAATCAATTAAAACTACAGAGAATGGAATATACCTCGCTAGTGCCGTAAATCCTTCCGCTCCTCGTACGGCGGACTATCAATCCCTCGGTGGGTTCCTCAGGTTCGCCGAGAGTTGGCTCCGAACTGGTTCGCCGACGACGTCTAAATATAAATATAATACATAAGATTATTGATGCGATAGACTTCCGATAATTTGTTTAATTTCTTGAATTCCTTACGGTCTTACCTTAATCTACGCTTTAAAGTGGCGGCCGTCGGTATGCACACAGGGAATTCAGTGTTCGATGCCGTTCTACGGGGATACCTAAATTTCAGATGAGTTATCCGATTAAAGACATAATTGTAGAATATTTCATCGATAAATCGCTCATTTATATTATATTCCAGCATTCGCGACTATCTTACCTCACTCGGCGGGTAATGTTATCATCAGTCGTTGAGGAATTGTCGGACGTCAACTGAGATACTTCTCCTCCAAGCCACCTAAACAGATGAATTAAGAGTGTCAGTAAGCTCGCAGATGAGATTCTATAGGAATAATGCAGGATGATGCATATAAATGTTTACAAGCCTTATCTGCATAATGCTTTGGGAATCGATACCTATTTCCAAGAAATTAAGAATAAATTGCAAATTTCGTGAAGTATTTTCAGCCTTACCTTGGTAAATAGCGACGCCAGTCTACTCCCGCGAAAAGGAGTCGACGGATGACGCCAATGAATGCGCAAAGGTAAGAAATGAGCATATCGAAATGGTAGGAAGTCTCTTTTCTTCAGTGTCTCAAATTAGACTAAATCCGTTGCTACGGTCGAGTATTGTTGTCGTAACTAAGGCCTTCAATAGTACATCTCCATTAGGGCTGCTCCTAACAGCTAAGATCTCAATAAAATGGCTTTAACTCAATCAAGTGTTTTGGAATTAACCATCTGTAGATCATTTGAAAGACTGAATATCTACATAGTTAATTCTGAACGATATATTTTTCAAATATTTGAGATTAGACTAGGGCATGTTCCTTCTAAGTCAACATCGATCGAAATACTTAATAAATATTATAACGAAAACTAGATTAAGTGTCACTTTAAAATTGTTTTCTTTTTTTTGACACAGAATTTCGATTTCTCCGTTTCAGGATCTATTTTTTGGAATTTATTGTCACTGGTTTCATTTCTCTCTTCTACTTAAAATCAACAAATCTCTTGAACCATTGATCCAAATTTCGCTATATATATAAATTGTATTCCTCGTCCTGTCTGAAGCTTCTGAGCTTGAAATTAGGTAATAGGGAATGCAAAGATAAGTCTCGAGTCAGGATATGAATGAGATTTTGAAACTAAATTATAAGCGCTCAGCAAAGTTCAACTTACTTCTGTCCAGGATATATCCCTCGCCTGTTGGAGATGAGCGATAGATGAAGCTGCACTGGGAGCAACTGGAGTATCTGCTGGAGCCTTCTGTAATAGAAACGATAAGTTGACGCATTGAATTTGAACAGAAATACGGTAATTAAAAAGGCAAATATCACGGAATTCTCACGTGGATCAAATTCGCCTCGGAAAGAAAATTCGCTCTCGTTGCGTCCAATCAGTTGCATCAACTCCCTAAAGCCTCTAAGGGAAAATAGTTCTGCGTGGGTGATCCCGTTTCCAAAGGGAGACCTAAATCCACGATAATATGATCTTTGAAATGGGTTCATTAGTAATCAAATCATTAAAAAATAATATTACAATATTAATAGGTAGTTCAGGAATTTTAATTAAAATGAATGTTCAACGTACTCATCATGAAAGTGATTGATAATTATTACAAAATGTATTCCTCTTTGTTTGTTTTTAATGCANTAAGGCCCGGTATTATAATGTATTCTCAAATCTGCCTCTCAACTAAAGTGGACTTTAAGCTAAAGTGGTGTTTATGTATAAAGAGTGTATTATAAAACTTTTTAGAGTCCTGTTTACTTAGATACCACTTTAAATATTAGATGCTTTGACTGACAATAATTTTCATACCCGTTGCCGTGAGGTTGGTTTGAAAAACATCGCATCGTAATATTGTAAAACCGCGTAGCCCGTTTATTTTTAAGGTTTGATAGCTTTTAAAAAGACCTAAAATATATTTTTTGAACTTATATGCATAGTAAAAGAATTTGTAATTTACAACTGATGAGCAGTTGACCCTATTAAATTTGGTAGAGGAAAATAAAAGCATTCTAGAGAATAAAAAAAACGATGCAATCACTAGTATGCAGAAGGTATGTTTAGTTGGATTGCTCTTGCTGATATCTATGTTGATGAGAAAGTGCTTGTAAAAGACTGTCGTGTATATGATAGGAGGAGACATGGAAAGCTATTAGCACGAGATTTAATGCTCAAGTAAGTACTTGGAGGTCTTGGAATAAACTTCGGGAAAAATATTACTCAATCAAATTCGTAACGAAATTTTGCGATTAAACGCCAAAATTTAATGAGAACCGGGGCTGGTCCTATGAGTTTAAATATTAAAAACCATGTTTGCGAAAAATATCTTGGGTTATTTGGATTAAATGTACGCAGATTGCACACAACTTATCCGATAGCGCGGAAGCGCCGTAATCAGAATCTCCCCCGCTCACGGGCATAAGGCGCAGCTTACGATTACTTTGTAGGCATTTGTAATCACTAACATTTTAGTGTTCCTCATTTATTTGGATCATCTGACCTTTTCTCTGGGTGAACGGAATGCGGTGAGAGATAGTCTCTCGTCGACGCTTGCCCTGTGAAGTGCATGTCTCAGCTGCAATGTTGATTTCGATCACCATATTGTATATATTGGTAAATAAAGAGGTTCATTAACCCCAACCAACTCATCTTTACCTAATTGGTGACCCTTAACATTTGTGATTGGGAGGTGAATCGAGCCCGATAGTGAGTGTGTTCAAGCGCGAACGTGCACGCGCCGCAGTGAAGCGGTCAAAGGAGAAGAAAACCGACAGTATTTTCACAATTAAGGTTTGCGTTAAGACGCCCATCCATAACTTAACATTGTGTAGCAAATTTGTCTGAAGAGCTGATACCTGGAGATATTATATTCACGTGGGTACAGTCTATGCATCTAAAGACTTTGGAAATGAGCCAATTCATAAAGGTTTCCGTGAGCTTCACTCAATTCTATGATTAAAGATGGGGTTTTCACGTGAAGGGATCTTAATCCCGTCATTGCAAGGGTAATATTTTTATTGACTCTACTGGAAGTCGCTTTGTGAACACCGCTGCGATGAGCATGGAGGCAGTCGCGTGAAAGTGAAGAGTCAGCAGATGCTGGTTCATTGCCGTCAATGCCTTGTTTCTTAAAATGAGAATATTTATTTGTCGCTTACTAATAAGATTATCTAATATCAATTTTAACTTTAATTCCTCTTCTTCACCCTCAACAACTTTAAAAGAACTCACTACCACCGTGTCTTCCGTCAGTACCTTCTGTAATAATTACCTTTGCACGTTAGCATAATTTCATAAGTAAATATGTACGATTTTACCTTATACTAAACTTATATTGTATTTCACTTTGAGTTAGTTCCCTTTCTTCCACGGTAGCTCAACTAATAATTTCACGCATGTCAAAATATTATTGCTTTTGTCAATGATAACGCTTATAATGTTCACAACATTTGTCGTTCCTTACCGGTTCCGACTTGAACAGAATTTTTTACGTCTAACCGCAAACAATATATTCAATCGTGCAATAATTATAACGCGGAATCTGATACACAAATAACCTAAAGGAAAGATAAGTTCAATTACACTACGTAAACGTACGTGCAGTCTTTCACTAATTCGTCTCTGTCGAAGCACTTGTGTTTTTGTTGTGAAAAATGCATGTCATGAATATGCAGCTTTATACTAAATAAATTATTTCACTGCCAAAGCGTAAGTACTTATCACATTTATAAAATATCTTATAACTTAAAAATAAACTTCACAGCACCCAACGTGCATGTGATGATTTATGAAGAGGTAAAAGCCAATGCAACGAGAAATATCTATGTATAGGAAACATACCAATTCATTTAAATGATTTTTTCGTAAAAATTCCGCAGAGCGAAGTCTATTTCTGACAACAAACCAACTGATGCGAGAAGCTTGCCCGACATTAGTCCGCCATATTGTTAGTTTACATTGCGGTTAAACATCATTTTATCATTTAAAGCTCACTCAATCTGGTACTTAAGTTAAACATCACTTTAAGTACCAGAAGTATCGATTATAAGACGGTTTGTTAGAGTTAAAATGAAGATTTCCCTTAAAGTCCACTTTAAGTATACATTATAATACCGGGCCTTATTATTCCATTGAATTTCTAACCCTTCCTTACCATTGCAGAAAAAATCCGCATAAAAATTGAGTTCCTTTTAGTATAAGTAAAGATATTTACGTCAATTTGAACATTATGAACTGGTCATCATATGTCTATGAAACGTATATTATCATTCGGAGAATATACAGTTTTTAGAGGCAGTGGACTAAAGTCGATTAGCGTGCTTTTGGACTACGACCTAAGTTATTTATCGCAGCGAAAGGATTAAGATGGAAATAGGTAAGAGATGAGCGGGTTCTCGGCGGATGTGGTCATCCCGGAGTTCTGGTCCAATGTAGGTGATGGTTTCTTAACGGGAGGCAGATTCAGTTCAGTCTCTCTTGAATCACCTCTTGGCGTGGTAATGCCTCCCTTAGTTGATCGTCTCGCCGCGAAAGGGAAGCTGTGTGAATTCATACAAGGTGCATTCCAGAGTATGCTGAAGTGATCTCAGTTGGTGCCCAGTTGATCCCATGGTCGACGAATACCAATAGACGCGTTTAAGATACCGCTTTTTTATTTAATCGTTGATGAGGTGTTGTTTACTGTACTTTACCTGTCGTTTAAATAAAGAGGAGAACCAAATTTAGAACGTGGTGAGTTAAGTTAAGCAGATTACTCGTGTGTGATTTAATTTAATAGTGTCGCTCTTGAAGAGTCCAAAAGATAAGAGGAGTAAGTGGAGGAAGTATGTGATTCAGTAGGCGAATTTTTATTTACGTGATCTTCAATTTCACGTAGGCTGCTTCTCTTACATTGTTAAGCCGTTAGAGAAGAATTAGTGAATGGAGGAAATTTTCTTCTCACAAACTAATGATGTGTGTCGCAAAAGCATTGAAATTCACAATAGCAAGGAAACAATTGACGTCTATATAAATTTATTTGGAGGTATGTCGCTAGAGGTATGAAATTCTTCCTTGTTTGTGGTATTTTTCTGTTTCAGCAACATTTTGTATTCTAATATGTTCTGATGCGTAGACCATCCTTTGCAAACTCCAGACATACCGTGTACCGTGTGTTAATTAATCAAAATAGAGTTACTTTTAGTCATTTAAAAACTATAAATTCCCATTAAATATTTGATTCTCGGATTTTATATACTGTTTTTGTGTTTATAAGTGCTAATATGAGAAGTGCAATATTTTATATTTCTTTCCTGGTTGTCTTTTTCTAGATTTTGTCACTCATTAGTTAATTTTAGAAGTCTTTTCAGCAGCATTAAAATATTGGCGTTTCTTCATCTTCCCAGACTTTCTTCATCTTCATCTTCCCAGACTTTCTTCATCTTCATCTTCCCAGACTTCCAGCATTCCATCCTGAGTATCCATCCTTTAATTTTCAAGTTTCTCTCGGTTCTCTGGAATATTCCACTACGCATATTGGTTTTTCCAATTTATTGTGCATATTGGTAAGTCAGTCGCTATCAGTAAGGGTACTTTTAAATGAAACGAAACTACCAGTTGAAAGAAAATCAATTAAATGAAATCCAATACCCGCTATGAAGTGAAGTTGGTATTATAGGTAGTATATGTAAAGGGAATTCACGTCAGTGAGGTATTCTCCTCTGAAGAGAAGTTGTACAATATCTCATCAGAGAATAGTTTACAACAAGGTGTGAATAGAGTGCGTATCTTTTCAATTATTTAACTCAAAGAAAAATCGATCCGGTAAATCACTGAGCGGTTTTGGAAAGGGAAAGGAACTCGTGTTGTCATACGTGGGTGTATTTTGACGATCAAACAAAAAAAATGATGGGTCTCTCTGACACTTCAGTCTCTTGGTTCTGCTCCTACTTTCACTACCGTCAGCAGAAAGTAGTTTCCAATCAATCGGCGTCCGAATGGGTTGAAATTGACCGAGGACTTCCTCAAGGATCAATCTTATGCCCCTTACCCTTTTCCTGTGATATCAATGGCTGCGTCAAGGTAATTGCATTCTGTAGTTATCACTAGTACGCAGATGATCTTCAGATTTACTTGGACTCAAGTCCCTCAGAACTACCTCAATCGTTCCATAAAATTAATTATGATCTCCAACTCATCAATAACTGGAGTAAAGACAATTTTATTAATCTTAATCCTGCTAAATCACAGGCAATTTTGAGCGGATATCCAAAATTACTAAGCTCTGTAAATGGAGTCAGCCTACCGGTACTAGAACTAAATGGCACCGCAATTTAACTCGAAAATTCAGTAAAAACCTTGGTCTCCACTTAAATGAAACCCTTACATGGACTAATCATGTAATACAAATATATAAAAAAGTTCATTTTTCGCTATACTCACTTCGACGATTAGGAAATTTCCTCCCCCCCTCCGTGAAGTTAAAACTAGTAAACTCATTAGCTATGCCTCGCTTCGACTACTGTGATATAGTCTATCAGGATCTGTCAGGAGAACTAGCCGTCAAATTACAGCGCATGCAAAACGCCGCGGTGAGGTTTATTTTCAACTTAAAAAAGTACGATCACGTTTCCGAACATTACTCCAAGCTCTCTTTGCTACGACTAGATTTGCGTCGGAAGCAAAATATTTTGTCAAGTATATTTACTCGTTATTTATATCTTTGGACACCATTCATGACCATAATACGAGAGGTTGCAAGAAACTCTTGATTCCCCAGCATAGAACTGAGATTTTTCACAAATCTCGTTTTCAGTAACAGCTAGTAACCACTGTAACACGCTTCCCCAAGGAATGAAAAACTTATCCTCCATCTATAGCTTTAAGGGTAAATGCTACAGTCACCTCCTAACCGTACAAAGCAGAACTTAATTGCACGGAAACACACAACTCCTTCAAACCACTGGGGTCACGAAATGTCCGTTTCACTTTCAGAACAATTTTCCGTCCCTACCTTATCCACCGACCAAAAGATTTCTTTTTTCCCCTCTTTTTTTCGTTTTAATGTGTTTTAAATTCTTTATTGTATCATTTTTATTGTATTTTCTTCTTCTGTCTTTTAAAGAGTATTAGCCTGTTTTTGATTAACTTTAGGTTCACTCTGAATATCTGACATGCTTTTTATTAAACGAAGTTATGTTTTTTCTAATCACTTCCAGTTTTTGATTAACTTAAGATTCGCTCTGAATATTTGACGTGCTTTTCATTAAACAAAATTATGTCGTTCCTAATCAACTCCAAATTTGATAATTTTGTAAGATAAAGGTTTTTTATGTTAATGTGTTGTTATTCGTTCTTTTTTGATTATTTCTATTGATTTGTCTTCATGTCTATTAAAACTCTATTTTGTTATTCGTTCTTTTTTGTTTATTTCTATTGATTTGTCTTCATGTCTTTTATAAATCTATTAATCTACTTTCATCATCAAGTTTAGTTTTCTATCTGTAGGTTTCGCAGGTTTTTCACACCCTCCTTCTTGAGGGTGTTTTCCTGCAGTGGAGATTTTTCCCTGAGCTCTTAGCTTAGGTTTTTTAATCGACAAAGTAGTTTTCTTCATTGTACTTTTGCAAGCTATCTCTCTCTTTTCTTGTCTCATATGACGAAGGGTTAGATGTAAGAAGAGACTTGTTAGTCTCAATCTCGCCCTGAATAAAGTCCTTTTTTATTATTATTCCATTGAAATTCTACAGAGAAAGGCTTTGATTTCTTTTGCAGGAACACCTTTCCACTTATTAAATCTTGCCTTAGACGATACTTAATATTCAATTGAATTTCTACAAATTCCTTACCACTGCAGAAAAAAATCCGCAAAAAATTTCTATTTCCCTTATCGATTATTTTTGGGTATCGTTCTTAGAAAAAATGAATTCTGGAAACTATATCTAGTGTCTATCTCCAATGAAACGACACCTATTTAAACCATTTCTGGTGTATATTGATTTTTAACGCCGTATCAGAACGGGCTATACATCTGGAAGGACACATAGCATATATATAATATAGCACAGCATATATCCAATTATTAAACACCGTGCGACCGTAACATATATTTTCCGTTGAAAATCCTATCCCCAATATAATCATAGCATATTCACCTAGTAAAGCATGAAACGAAATAACTTTTTTAATTGAGATTGATCCCGAGACGTAAAGGATTTACACTGTGGATATGTCTTCTGAAATACAAATATTCGTTTCCGGTTTGAACAACTACCTTCAATATCTTTTCTTAAAACTAATTACAATTATATATTGACATGTCAGCAAATTCGTTAACTTAACTTTGACTTTCATAATTTATGCAAACAAAAGAATAATTCCGATAATGTCAAATTTCTATTGAGAATTATTATTTTTATCAGTCATGGAATCAGTTTCATTAAAATAATTTTCAGTGCACGATATTTTTTAAAGAGGATGTTAAAAAACAACCATTTGCTTATGTAATGTAAAACGTTTCTCTTTTGACTACGAATCACTGACATAATCAAATTTGTATAGAACGCTATTTTCTTAGTATAAAACACGAATTTTTTAACTCAATTAATTTACTTCTGTAAGCGACATTTTTAAAATTAAGATTTTATTAAATATCAATTTAATTTATTTATTAAAATTAACATGAAAGGTAATGTAACAAGTTTTTATTGCGTATTCGAAACACTGCCGAAGTCAAAGTGCTATTGAACGTTGTTTTCTAAATNTCAATTTATTTATTAAAATTAACATGAAAGGTAATGTAACAAGTTTTTATTGCGTATTCGAAACACTGCCGAAGTCAAAGTGCTATTGAACGTTGTTTTCTAAATTTCAAGTATTAAAGTTTTAATTTGAATTATTGTCTCTGGACAGCAACGTTATTTAAAATAAACCCTTTATGAGTATCCATTTGTGCATAGAGCTATAAAAAAGTATTGAAAAAAGCTTCTATTTTGACCTTTTCGACCAACAATATGTAATATGATGAACATTTTAACCTCATTAACTGTAGCGATAAATATTGGGACAGCAGGAAAATATTTGCTATCTTTCATGTCCTTTACTTCTCCGTAATATTTTTACAACAAAATTTCCAAAGAAAAACGAGACGAAAGTGTGATTTTCAGTCATGTATTGCCCTACCTTATATCTACTTATATTAACTATTCACTACGTATTTGGATCGGATGCAGCTTCCTAAAGAATGTAATTTCGCCATCAAAGAATCAACTTAATTCTTTTTATTAAATTCTACTCACTTATATTGGCAAAGTCATTGTGCACATTAACTGAGAATAAATTTTGCAAATACTACATAACTATTTACATAGCGATGAGATTTATTTTCTATATTTTCNATAAAGAGAGAGGATCGACATAACTTGAAAGAGGAATTCTTACTTCTGATTTCTCGATTTCTGCACTGCAAATCACACACATTTAACAATGAATTATGCACGCACTTTATTTCGCTGCTTCACTAAACATAACACACTCACAACACTGACCAAACTGAATCTTTATTTTGCTTCTTCCCGGTTACCACGAGCGACGAAGGTCTTCCTTCCTTGCCAGGGGTCTGATGTGATTTTGATGACCAAATTCTGACGAGGAAAAGAAAAGATTATGACGCAGATTAAGACAGGTTAAAAGAAGTTATAGTCCACCAAAAACATATAAGAAACAGATTTTTTTAATGCTGAAGAATAATCAGCGACTACAGAGTTTCACAGAGAGGGAGAGCATTAGAAATGTTAAATAATGGCCCATGGTGAGGGCCTCCTTAGATGAATAAGTGTATCTTCAGTGAATTCACCTTGCTAGATAGTTACGCACAAGAATTAATAATAATCATTAAAGATAAGATCTGCAACATTTNGCTCTCGTCATGTTTTCAATGCTCTCGTCATGTTTTCAATTTTATTTGCCTTTTTTTGGTAACCCCTGGCAATGTTTTAGATAACGATTTAATTTCACATTTCCCTGATGTCTAAGCAACAATATATAGTCAAATATTGTGTATGCATAATGCAACTTTTGTGAAAAATCCAGTAAAACAATGGTATATGAAAGCAAAAAGCTATAGTTTTCACAAGCGCTGCTTCACCCATGTTTCTTATTTCCTTACTAATAGCTTGGATTGACTCGGGCGTGAAATGATGGACCCACCTTTCTTTGCAGGTGACTATACGATTCAAATCTACATCTTCATAAATACCCTGCAAGCCGCCTTTCGGCGTGTGTCAGGAGGGGAAAAACTTGTCATAGTCACCTCATGTAATTTACTTACCTCTTTTAATGACGCATGACGGCTTGGAGAGCCTTAATTCCCTATATTATAACGACACTCAGGCATTTTCTACTAGGCCCATGGTGCACCGGACCAGCTAAAAAAGAATTGGAGTTGGAAAGTTGGATTGATTTGGATTAGAAACCTGGACATGTTAGCTTGAAATCTGATACGCTTCCACTTCTCCAACTGACCTGTGAGACCCAAATGAGAGTCCATTTTGTCAGAAAATCGTACCTTCAGCCGTTATCGCGCCAGCGGTTACGTCAACTTTTGTTCTGATGTGAGCAACCAATCTGAGTAACAATTTCTGCAAAGCAAGGTCCTCTGAAATGATTCTTTGATTGCTACCATAAATCAGCCCCAACTCAAAAAAAAGTCTTTGTTAACAATTTTCCATCATATGATCATAAAAGATCACACTTATCCTTGGGGTGGTTCTCTGCTGCCTTTGGTATGGTCCAAGGTTGCAGGGAACCACACAAATATCAAGGGGCACTACTTCGATGCATATTTCGAGAACCATATTTTCATCCTCAGTAGTTTTGTTGGATTGAATATGATGTGTGTATGTCGCAATATTTATAAAAATACTTTCGTATGCATCTAGCTTAGAGTCGTTTTGAACGTTTTCTAGCATTTTTTTAATCTTCTAAGTGTATGGGATTGTTGCAATTTGGTATGTGTAGTGCTAAGCTTGATTTATTTAGTCTATTGTTTTTAAAATGAGCTATATGTTCTTTGAATATGGTTTCAATTTTCCTTTTACTTTGGCCTATCTTACTATTTTTGCATCATTTAAAAGGTGTTTAATAAATTCCGGATTTTTCTGTAATGGGAATGCTGTTTATAGGATTAATGAGTAAATTTTTTAGACTCTTGTTATTGATGAAGACAGTTTGCATTCCATGTTTTGAGAAAGTTTGTTGTAATTTGTTAGTGAGTCACGGTTCAAATGGAAGTTTGATGAATGTCTTTGTATTTTCTTAATAATAATAACTTTATTGGTCCATAGTAACAAACACATGTAAGTATAGGACAAGTCATAGTATTTCGCCATTTGGCAATAATAATGAAAAAAAACTGGTATACATTACATATCAGTATTACAAACACAATTATCAGTATTACAAAAGCAATTATTAATATTATTATAATTACAAAAAAATGCAAAATACACAGTAATATCATTACAAATTTTTTCATTGATAAAATCATCTACAATGTAGTAAGTTTTACCAACTAAAAATGTTTTCAATTTAATTGAAAAACATGTACTCTTTGTCTCTTTTTGAAAAGTAAGTAGCATATCTAAGATTTAAAGAGCCATTACCTCAAAGCTCCTGGCAGTGAGTCTCAGTCTGTGAGATGGAGCTCTCAAGAGCAACCTTCCTCTAGTCGGGTGGTTGTGATTTATTCTTAGTTGCTCGTACTTCCTTAAATTTGAATGAATATAGAGAGCAAAAGCATATATATATATATATGCTGAGGGCATTGTTAAAATACCCCATTCCATAAACAAAGGCCTACAAGATTGCCTTCATCCTATCTTTGCAATAACTCTTATAATCCTCTTTTGCAAAATGATTATGTTTTTCCAATGTATGGAATTACCCCATATGAGAATGCCATAAGTCATAATTGAGTCAAAAGTGGCAAAATATGCAATACTCAACACCTTACTTGTGATGTTTATTTGCCAATCAGGTATAGTGCTTTGCTTAACTTGGTTCCAAGATACTTAATATGATCATACCAGCTTAGTCTTTGGTCAATTAGAATGCCCAAGTATTCAATGGGGGTTTGATTAGTGCTCTGTGCATTCCTGGCTACAGAGTTTTTTAAATGCTGGTATTTGCTTTCATTTACAAAAAGTTGATTCTCATTGAAATAATCAGTTAGTTTTTTACTCTCTACCTTAGTTATTGAGTCAACATCATCTTGTTTTTTGCTTTTAGCTAGAATAATAGTATCATCGGCAAATTGAAAAATGTTCAACAACCTTTGTAAAATAATTATTTAAAATATTTGGTGATAAGTCAGTTGGACTATTCTTTGCCTTGTGGTTAGTTTCAGTTTTAGTAACATTCCACAAGGCTCTTGGTTTATTATTTGAATTAGAAATATATTTTTCGTTGGCTTGAATTTTAGCTTTCTTGATGGCTTTCTTATAGTCTCCCTTTAATGTTAAACAACGAGTTTTTGTATCATGATTTGAGTCACTAATAGCATTTTTATAGGCATTTAGCAGTCTATCCCTCATACAAAACAGATCATTTCTAAACCAAGATATTTTACATGCATCAGCTTTGACCTTATATGCCTTTTCTGGCATACAATAATTTAAAATGTCAAGAAATGAAGACCACAAACCAGAAAATCTGTCATATTTCATAGTGGTCTCATTAAGAAAAACCAAACATAAGTGTATAACGAGCTATTCAGTATGTTAATTGAACCCTCGCTAAGGTTTCTCGAATAAAAAAATTTTTCCTCCTTACTGAAAATAGACCTTTGAATATTAAGATGGCTCAGCAAGCCCATGTGATCAGAAAGACCAGTTGGAACTACACTAGTCGGAAAATTAAGATTTGTCAGCACATCGTCTATATATTTACCACTAGCAGGTCTAGTGCATTAATTTACCATATGTAGGTAGACCAGTATAGTGTATTACATTAAAAAACTGAGATAGCTTAACATTGCTACTGTCTTCATCAAACTGAATGTTGAAATCACCCATCACAACTATTCTACATTTTAATTCCATTAGTTTCATGAAAATATCAAATGAGTTATTGAGAAAAATTTCAAAATCTCCATTAGGAGATCTATACATAGCTAATATTACTAAATTATAATTATTTACTCTTATACCTATAACCACACAGTGGCACTCAATAGTCATATCATTTATTTGTTATAATGGAGAATATTTTAAACTTGATGAAGCATAGACTCTTCTGTGTGAAGTTAAAATTCTACAATAATTTGATACAAGACAATAAGAATTAATATTAAAATTATCAATTTCATCAACTTTCAACCAATGCTCACAAATAAAGTTTTACCATTATGTATGGCGATATTTTCTATGTATTTTAATTCTGTTTTGAAATATTTTTTGTTCATCGGTATGCTTAATAGTCTGTGAGTTATTGAGAATTTAGTATCTGTAAAAAATTGGGATTGGAGAGATCGAATATTGTAAAAATATCTTCAACAAATCTTAACCATATTCTTTGGAAATACTCGACATTGGTTCTACATTGATTTTCGAATTATGTCATGAAAAGGTTTGCAAGAAACAATGATAAAAAATTGCCCATGATTGTACCGTTGGTTTGTTTGTGGTAAGTGTTGTTCATTTGAAAATAGAATAGCATGAACCAGAACTATTTTCAGATTAACAACACTTATTTTCTCAGATCTCAAGATTGTTTCTCAGTTCCATTTGCTGTAATTTGTTCATTGACTTTGAACTTTAAACTTTCATATCGTCCTGCCATAGTAGGTTGATGGATGGTTTATTTTTTTGTTAGGGTGTCTTATGGGTTTTTTATTTATTTTATTTGCCTCTCTCTGAATCTTTTTATAGCTGTAGGTAGTGCTGGTGTATGATTTCATTTGGATAATTATAGTGATCTAACATATCTATTATGAAAAAACTCATGGACGATTTCCAAATTAAAGCGAAGAAATGTATGTAGTCTAAGCAACGTTGAGAGAGTTTTTGATGATGATCTGGCGAAAATGATTTTCATTAATTTTAGACAAGACCCTCCAAATAAAAACGTATGTGGCTTGTCGTATAATTCTAACCGGCACTGCCTGTGGTGTATGAATATTACTGATGTATGAGTGGTACTGATTGATAACATTCCTTATAGAATTCTATAAAAAGTGTCAAACGTTGCGTTTAACATTGCAATATTTAATTGGACTTTTCCCTCTTAAAGCATTCTGGTTGAGTGAGGGAAGCAATTCTGGACACTTATCTCCAATATATTGCCATGTTTCTTCATTACTTCATTCCATATTTTAGGAAGCTCTTGATGAAACGGCTGCAAGCGTAACTTTGGGCGAGAATAACGCGAGAATTCGAAAGCACTAGAGGAAGGGAAACTCTATTTCTTTCCATTTTCAATTTCATGTTTTGAATTTTGGAATAGAAACGAATAGCGCAGTGGGAGGTTGAGTCACGCTTGAGGTAAATGTAGAATAGGATGGGAATACTTTTAGCGGTGAGTTAGCGATGACTCTTAACAATTATCAAGATTTAGTTCATAGAACCTCGAGTACGATTATTTTCAGTTTTTACCTAAAAATTACTCAAACCGTATATGATACGAACATTAATTCGGGTAAACTGCTTTACAATTTATTTTATTTTTCCATAATTCCGTAAGTTATCATTGCTTTGAAAACCCTTGCAGTAGTTCGAATAGCGCTTTTCAATAAAGTTTCCAACCTATCTTTGCCACTACTGGGAATTCGCCTGATAAATATGAGTAACGTAAGTACCCTTCCCACTATGATTCGGATATGGCACCCGTTAGAGGTCTATGAAGTTTTCTTTTTTCTTGAAGAGAGTTATTTATTTCCCAACCATTTTTTTAGGTAAAATATTAAACATTTTACATGTAAAGGCAAAAGGAATGCATCAAATATAAAATATGCCATTTCGGATCAGAACAAACATTTCCGTATTTATTGCTTTTGGTGCCGTAGGAATCACAAACCATAATATATAGGCTTTCTTGTTAGAATTCATTTTTTCAATGTTAGTGTTTTTCAAAAAAATATAGATTAAATTACGGAATAGTTAGAACTTGTTTTCATCTACGTAAATGTTAGTCAGCTTCAACATGAGATTTTTAAGAGGATTGAGGGGATGCGTACATGATTATAAAAATGAAGCATCAATTTTATCCAAGGCAGTGGAAACAAAAACAGCTTGAAAATATGCAAAAAGTTAACTATGTTGAATAGGAGGAAAGTATTTAGGAAGGCTTGTAGGAAGCACTTTGATTGTAGTTAGGTGCTTGCATACAGATATTAGCTTCATGAAGGGTGTCCCATTTTGAGGACTACGTTATGTATCTACAGGGTATAGGATTATACGTTAACTGAAGTTATCGATGCAGCAGGCTCTTAGTGGATGGACCCTATATATCCCACCACCTTTTTCGAAAACTTTTTGAAACCTAGCGCTTTCACTCTGCGTGAAAGGACCCTTTGTATGCCTATTCTTAGTTCATATCTTATTCATATCAAACTATAAGTACTTATTAAGAAATATTACTATTCTTTAAGCATTGGAACGGTAATTTCCTAATTTTAGCCCAGTATTCAAAAGTAATACATTTCCTGCAAAAACTAATATAGAGAATTGTTAGAATGAACTTTTGGACTATAACTTTCGTTTTTTTTCACAATAGCCTTTCTTTTAAGGACACAACATTGTGGTCAGTCGTAGATTATCGCAAACTGAGGCTTCTCTTTTTCTCAGATTCTGATTGCAGAAAAAGAAGATTTTTCCGTGCCTACAATATGAAGGCCTACAAAATGATACAGAGATATATCTGGCAAACATGGAAAGGGAATGTCAATGGGGTTTTAATTCGTAGAAATACGGATGCATAACTCTGTAGATTACTTGAAACCCTAAACACGAGAAAGAAAATGTAATTCCTTACCCAAAATAGCAAATTCACCCTCTACCTAACGTAAGGTATAACAACCCAATCTTTACCTCAGTTATCATTGTAGATTATCGGGCTGGAATATTTGATGTGAAAGTGAAATGTAGTTAATAAGGGGCACATCGAAATCAATTTAGAGTGTCGCAGGTAAAAACAACAAAGCTATCGTTGCATGGAAAGTTAATATCATAAAAAAGACAAATGAAAAACAGTCATCATCGAAACATTTTATTTAAAATACAAACATAAAATAACTGAATATAAAGCTGAAAAACAAAAAAAAGAACAAGAAAACAAAAGACATAGAGTATTCACGACAAAAGGAAAGAAAAAGTTTAACATGTTTTTCGTGATCTGTGTGAAGCTTCTGAGCCTGAAATTTGGTAAAAGGAAATGGCAAGATGAATATAGAGTCGTGATATGAGAGGGATAGTGAAACTAAATTATAATCGCTTAGCTATGTTCAACTTACTTCTGTCTGAGAAATATCCCTCGCTTCTTGGAGCTGAGGGATAAATGAAGCTGCATTGGGAGCATCTGCTGGAGCCTTCTATAATAGAAATTATAAATTAAATTAATAAATCGAATGTGAGCAGAAGTACGACATATAATGAGGCAAATATCATGGAGTTCTTACGGTGATCAAATATGTCTCCTAAAGAAGACTCGCTCTCGTTTCTTCCGATTAGTTGCATCAACTCTCTGCTTCCCCTCAGTGCAAATAGCTCATCATGCCTGATACCCGAGCCGAATGGGGACTAATATCCAGAGTAAAAAAATATTTGAAATGATGCCATTTGTAATTAAATCATTTGAAATTTATCTCTGTATATATTTATAGTTTTTCAGGAATGTTAATTAAAAGCTATTAAAATGTTCAATATATTTATAATTACAATGATTTAAATTAATCACAGAGAAATCACAATTTTTTTAAAGTCAGTACTTGAATGTTCAGGTGCCCTCTTCTTACGGTATAGCTTATCCTAAAAGGAGAAATGCAAAGGATTTTCATATGATTGACCTGAAAATTGTCTTGGTCTTGTTCCCAGTCATAGGAGATCGTTTAATTAGTTTTCACTAATTTAAAGTATTGCTTGCAGAGCTTAACGTATGCTACAGCTTCTGAGAGTAAGAACTGCTTGGAGATACAACCAATTAAAGCTACAAGNTGCAATTGGTCTACATGATTCCTTCCCTGCAAATATATCTAATTCGAATTGAGGTGGAGCTTATTTGACTAATAATATAGTTGTAGTTGGATTCTGGAAAAAATCATCATCCACTCTAAAAAGAAGCGAAATTCATGTAAAACATCCATCCATAAATAATGTAAAAATACCGACTGATTCGATTCTGATTACTTGTTTGCGAATTTCAGAATACACGACGAAAGCACGCACACCTGGTTATACGATCTGTAAGACGTAAAATGGCTAGACGTGGAAATAGGCGCGGAAATGATAGCATCGCTTGAGAACTAACTATAAATTTGGACTTAATCGCGGAGTGTTTAGTACATACGGCTGTTTGCCGTCGAACGCTATAAAGGGAATACTGCCCACCCGCGTCCAGTTTTATATCTCGTCGGACTTGATGCATCATTTAGAAAGTTTTACGGTCTTTTGTTACTACCGGTCAAAGCGCTATCTGTGCCAAGACTGGGGTTATTGGCACTCTAATTCATTAGTAAGATCATCCACCTTCTGGTAGCGGATTGTCAGTCATGAAGTCTAATTTATGGTTTCTAAGGTATTATTTAATCTATGTTAAGTATGTAGAAATTGATATCTAATGGTAACTGATATATATAATAATAATAATAACTTTATTGGTCCATAGTAACAAACACATGCAAGTATAGGACAAGTCATAGAATTTCGCCATTTGGTAATAATAATGAACAAAACACAGGTATATATTACATATCAGTATTACAAATACAATTATCAGCATTACAAAAGCAATAATTGATATTATTATAATTACAAAAAAATGCAAAATACACAGTAATATCTTTACAATTTTTTTCATTGATAAAACCATCTACAATATAGTAAGTTTCACCAACTAAAAATGTTTTCAATTTAATTGAAAAACGTGTACTGTAACGTTTTTTGTTTTGTCCGGGAACGCTCTGCCGTGGGTCCGACCTAAGCAACTAAACAGGGAACGAAGCTGGGCGCCAGTACAGGTAAGGTGGGAAGATGGGGGGGATCTCCGCCCGTACTCGGAGAAAAAAACAAAGAAGAAAAAAAAGGGAAAAATTACGTAGTAATTCCCTCAGTTAACGTGCCGGAACCATTACACTCGATGGCTCACAAACACCAATCATCACTGGGAATAGGAAGGAAAAATGGTGTAGGAAAGGATAGAGAAAATAGAGAAAATAAACAAAAATCCTACTGGGTCAAAAGAAGAAAAAAAAAACGAAAAACTAGCTTGTTGGGGACTCCCCCGATATCTAAAACCTACAATGGACCTCACGAACTGCTCCAAAAGACTAACCAAAAGAAAAAGGGGCCCCTTCGGCCCGTGCAGCCGAATATATACTCGTCATACCCCCCTCCCTTCCCTAAACCTACCGACGACAACGCCACGCGGCGCGCTACAAAGAAAAGCAACCGGGACTCCTATCCCCCGGACACCTACCCGCACCTCATATCTCCCTGGATCCCTAAGACACCCCCCCACACCTAACCCCCGAGCACCCAACCCCAACTCCTAACTTCCTGGACCACTAAACAACCAGCGGACCCCGCCAACCGTAACACCTAACCCCTACCTCCTAACTCCCTGGATCCTTAGCCCTCCAAGGACCCTCACCNACAAAGTAGAACTGGAGGTCTGGAATTCAAGAGGCTTGATGATATTCTTTATTTTTCTACATTCCGTTTCACTCTTCATAATTTTACCCAAACTCTAATTATAACTGCAAGAAAAGGAGATAATTAATTAAAAAAACTTTAGAAATCCGATTTTACCTTGTTTACCGACTTTGGAGCTAAGCTGCAGATCGTCGGACAATAAAGTCCCCATTATTCGAAGATACACCATAGCAATTAAAAAATAAGGAAGGGAAATAAGACAATGAAGTATATATAAGAACTAATCTGTGATTTATATAGGAATAAGGAAATATACCAATGAAAGTACACGATAACGTCATTTTCTCACCACCAAAATAAGGAAAAATGAGAATTTTTTAGGAAATTTAATTTATCATATCATTCCTCGAAAATTATGTTTGAAATACTGGATTACTCTATAGCAGTGAAGCGTAAGTTTTTAAAAGCACTGATAAATTATCAACTTTTTCCGAACTTGCACGAGCAATTTATTATTTGTTGCAAAAACAATGAATACGTAGTCTTACATTACAAGATCACAATTGTGCATACTAAACTGCAGCGCAGAAGATACGAATGGTTAAGAAGTACTACGAAAGAATTGGAAGCGATACGCAAATGCTCTCAGTCGAATGTTAGGAATCCCCCAAATAAAGGAGATAATAAGCTAGGGAATGCGATTGCTTGCTAAATTCATAGAAAGTTCATAGCCGGTAATCAGTATTATACGCCCCTCTTCTACTTCTTCGTTCCATCCGATATTGCTGCCGTAATTTAACATTGCCAAGCGCCTTACTAACTAGGGCTGCATTTAATAAAGACATCTGATTCCAATGACCAGAGAAAATGAAATAAAGAGAGAGGATCGACATAACTTGAAAGAGGAATTCTTACTTCTGATTTCTCGATTTCTGCACTGCAAATCACACACATTTAACAATGAATTATGCACGCACTTTATTTCGCTGCTTCACTAAACATAACACACTCACAACACTGACCAAACTGAATCTTTATTTTGCTTCTTCCCGGTTACCACGAGCGACGAAGGTCTTCCTTCCTTGCCAGGGGTCTTTCCAGCTGAGCTGAAACCCTCCGCTGATGTCCTCTGGTCGAATTGAAGCCATAAATCCGGCGAAGGTTGCTGTTTCCTTCAGCAACGGCATTCTCTTTCGTCGCAAATCCAACAGTCGAAGAATATCCTCTGCCAAGAGCACCATTTTGTCAGGAAGATCTTCCATGCCTAGAAGTCGAACAAAGGGGCACTGAAAACAGAAAATAAAAAATGAATCGATGAGGAATGGTATAGAATGGGGAGAAATATCGAATAAAATAAAACATGTCTATATATTTTTATTTAGCATCTAATAAAAAGGCCCATGAGCTAAGTTTATGAAAAGTATCAGTAATATCAAGGAAGAATGGACTTGAAAAAAGTCTGACGGGACCGGGAATCTTTCCTGGGTGCGCACCATCTTGCGCAAAGTCACCCTTACCCATTTTCCTTTATCAGTAATATTTCGTTAGCATTAGAGCTTTTTACAATATAGCAGTAACAGCAGAATAGATTAAATATATATGTAAGTTTTCAAAAATTGTTCCACATAGATATCATCCACATCGATAAACGACGATTTAAGAACTATTTTTGTTTTAAAAATTAGCCAAAACCTTCCATTAAAGACCTATTCTCGGGTTAAAGATTACCAAAACCGTCGCTATTTCTTGTGAAAATGATCAAAAACCGTCAATATTAGATCAACTTTCGTGCTAAAAGGAGCCTGAACAGTCGATTTAGGAGCGTCTTGGTGGTACAAATGAACAACAACCGTCTATTTCAGAAATAATATCGTGTTAAATATGAGCAGAAACAGTCAGCTTGATAGATATTTCGAGTTAAAAATGAGCAAAAAACGTCGATATAATGGGCTGTTACGTGTTAAACATGAGGAAAAACCGTCTATTTTAGAACTATAATCGTGTTAAAACTGAGCATAACCAGTCGATTTAAGAGCTATTTCTGTGTAAAAAAATGATCAACAACAGTCCATTTCAGACGTATTATAGTGTAAAATATAACAAAAACAGTTGATTTTATTGCTATTTTCTTCATCAAAATAAGGGATTTCCCTTCTACTTTTAAATTTCAGTTGTTAATGTCAGCAGCTTTCCCAGGTTTTTCACGACCCCGTCTCAAGTGAGTGTTTTCCTGAATTGTTTTATTGTTTTTCTCAGATCTAGACATGGTCTAGCATAGATCACCCATTTTCCTCTTAAGAGATTTCATGTTCGACGAAAGCGTTATGGCTATTATAAAATCCCTCGGGTGGATTCCCAACTCGGAGAGAAGATATGATTACCGACGAAGGCTTTTGGAAAAACAGACGCTTTNCTCGAATTGATGATAGCAAGGAACCGGTAAGATTAATTAGAATAGATCGAACACGAACCGAAGGGTTTTACCTCCAACTGAATGACGTTATAGCCTCCAAGCTTTTAACAATAGCGGAGAATAGAGCTGAACATAAATTATAAAATAAAGCGTTATCTACCGATAGCCCGCTACCTGGTTAACCACTTCCATTTCGAAAGTTTTCAAGTGTCCTCTTATAATCACTAATATACACATTTATTTATATACCATTCACTGTTCTTCTTTCCACCATCTCTTCTTCTGGAACGTAACTATCGCTAAGAATGTTTAATCTATTAGAAACTCACGTGAAAAATAAGTTCAGTCTCAGTTTCCGTAATTTCTCGATAACCCGTCCATTTTCCAGTTTCCAATTCCAACTCACTGTCAGACAGTTGACGGAGTGTTTAAACGATAATAGTGCGATTTCATTGGCTGGCTAAACTCAATTGTCCAAAATAAATGCTTTAAAAATGATACTTGGTAAAAAAAGTGATACTGATGCACGAGCTTAAATTCTAAATTCAGAGTGAAAATTGTAATTCATTTAAAAAAACTAGCTTTCCGCAAAGTAAAATTTAAAACTTGTTAAAATTAAAGCATTCACCATTAGCACGGCAGCCATCTTGGATTTCATCCGTAATCAGTTTGGGAAATCGATCTTTATTAATCTTAAGACGAAATCTTTGTTTCCCTTTACGGTTCTGAAAGTAGCTAGCTACTGATCGATTCATTCTAATCCGACAATTCCACAATTCCGTGAAATTTCGCGTGTTTCAAGTACTATCAAAACATTTACGTACAATATAATACGAACAATAAAAAACTTCATAAGAATATATGACGCATATACAATAGCGTAACGTTTTCTTTTCGGCAAATCTTAAAAGGGTATTCAAACTGATAAATGATAACTAACGAATAGCTAACCAAATAATGGAATAATTTTAGATTTGTAGGCAATCAAATAAATAGAAATTGCCTCATTAAGAACATTAATCAATTAAATATTTATTCCTTGAAGGAATAAACTTTAAATTTTACGTACATACAATTAAACTTATACATACAGAGGATTTTATTTGGCGAAAATTGAGACAATTAAGTCCCATCTTCCATTTGATCTATACAANATTATCGTGTTAAAATGAGGAAAATTTGTCTAAAACCAACTATTATCGTGTTAAAATGAGGAAAATTTGTCTAAAACCAACTATTATCGTGTTAAAATGAGGAAAATTTGTCTAAAACCAACTATTATCGTGTTAAAATGAGGAAAATTTGTCTAAAACCAACTATTATCGTGTTAAAATGAGGAAAATTTGTCTAAAACCAACTATTATCGTGTTAAAATGAGGAAAATTTGTCTAAAACCAACTATTATCGTGTTAAAATGAGGAAAATTTGTCTAAAACCAACTATTATCGTGTTAAAATGAGGAAAATTTGTCTAAAACCAACTATTATCGTGTTAAAATGAGGAAAATTTGTCTAAAACCAACTATTATCGTGTTAAAATGAGGAAAATTTGTCTAAAACCAACTATTATCGTGTTAAAATGAGGAAAATTTGTCTAAAACCAACTATTATCGTGTTAAAATGAGGAAAATTTGTCTAAAACCAACTATTATCGTGTTAAAATGAGGAAAATTTGTCTAAAACCAACTATTATCGTGTTAAAATGAGGAAAATTTGTCTAAAACCAACTATTATCGTGTTAAAATGAGGAAAATTTGTCTAAAACCAACTATTATCGTGTTAAAATGAGGAAAATTTGTCTAAAACCAACTATTATCGTGTTAAAATGAGGAAAATTTGTCTAAAACCAACTATTATCGTGTTAAAATGAGCAAAACCTACGATCTAAAAGCTACTTTCGTCCTAAAACGGGGCAATGACAGTGGATTTATGAGCTATTTTTGTGGTACAAATGAGTGAAAACCCTCCATTTTAGAAACATTTTTGTATAAAATATGAGCAAAAACAGTTTATTTGATACATTTTTTCGTGTTAATATAGTACAAAAAGGTCGATATAAGGACTATTTCGCGTTAAAATGAGCAAAAACGTCGATATAAGAGCTGTTTTGCGTTGTTAATGAGCCTAAACTTCGATTTACGAACAATATCTGTGTTTAAAATGAGGAAAATCCATCCATTTAAGAGCTATTATTTTGTTAAAAATGAGCAAAGTCTGTCGATTTTAGACCTATTATCGCGTTAAATATCAGCAAAAACCGTCGATTTGATAGCTTTTTTCTTGTTAAAAAATAAGCAAGAACTATCGATATAAGAGCTTTTTTCGTGTTAAAAATTACCAATGACCGTCGATTTAAGATCTATTTTTGTGTGATGAATGAGCAAAATCCTTCTATTTTAGAACTATCGTCATGTTAAAAATGAAAAAACCAGTTGATGTAAGAGCTATATTCATGTTGAAATTGAGCAATAACCGTCCATTAAGAAATATTTTCGTGTTAAATATGAGCAAAAACCCACGATTTAATAGCTATTTTCGATGTTAAAAAATCATGAAACGACGATTTAATAGCTATTTTCGTGTGAAAAATGATCAAAAACAGTCCATTTCAGACCTATTTTCGTGGTAAATGTCAGTAAGAACTGTCGATTTGATAGCTTTTTCGTGTTAAAAAAAGCAAAACCAGATTATGTAAGAGCTATGTTCGTGTTAAAAATTGGCAAAAACCGTCGATTTAAGAGGTATTTTCTAGTAGGAACTGAGCATAAACCGTTGATTATATAGCTATTTTTGATTTTAAAATGAGCAAAAACCGACGATTTAAAAAATATTTTCGCGTTAAAAATGAGCAAATCCGTCGATTTAGAGCTATTTCCGTTATAAATACGATGAAAAACTGGCCATTTTAGAACTATTTTCGTGATAAATATGACCAAAAGCTGTTGATTTAAAGGCTTTTTTCGTGTTAAAAATGAGTAACACCGTCATTTTTAGAGCTATTTTCGTGTTAAAAATTATCAAAAACCGTCGATTTGGGAGCTATTTCCTTGTTAAAAATGATAAAAAATCTTCCGTTTTGGAACTATTTTCGTATTAATTTTGAGCAAAAACCGTAGATTTGATAGCTTTTTTTGTGTTGAATATGAGTAACAACCGACCATTTTAGAACTATTATCGTGATATAAATTAGGGAAATTAGTCGAAGTAAGAGCTATTTTCATGTTGAAATTTATCAAAAACCGTCGATTTATTAATTAATTTTTGGTTTGTGTGCGAACGTGTACACGGTGCGGGGCCTCCACACAGCATTCGCCACCACCGCCTCACCGCCCACCAAGAGCGGTTTACTCCCTGCTGGGAATTGCCTCAAAGGGGAAGGCCGGCAGATATGATTCAAGAAAGTGTTACGCTAACGGAGATATTACTGCCTAGGGTTAAGGCCAGGCCTCGCTCCCGAACTGGCATAACAGCGAAAAGGAATCGCGTCCTCACATCGCTAGAGGTGACTCAAAGAACTGTTGCAATATTATTGTCACAAGAGAGAACAGAGCGGGCGGCCTTTCACCGGTTCAAAATTCCTCCCTTTTATTCAGGGAGCGGTGAAAATAGGGAGCGAAAAGAATAGTTACCATCGAAACTGAGATACTGGATATCTCGCGTATCTGATCAGCGATAAAAACACCACCGAAAATATTTTGCAGCTGCGAAAGAAGAAGAGAACTCACGGTTAGAATGGAAATGTTATGAAAACTATTAAAATACATTCGCACGAAGCGTCGAAAATTGAAACAGATAGAGTGATTACCAAATGAAGTGCCGTACGGCAGAAAGAGTTGATGCAACTTCACAACTATTGAACAATTGTGTTGACAATATACTGGAAGCGTCCAAAAGATCTCTTCCAATGCATTATGCGCTTCGAAAATTGGTTGGAAGATAAAGATATACGATTCATTAGACACCGTGAAATCCAATAAACTTGGAGACGTTAATTATAACAAACTTTTATAAAATTCTAAAAATAGTAACTATCACTTGGAAGAGAAAAGGGGGTGTGTTACAAATGTATACGAACGGGAAGAGGAATGGTTATTAAAACATTCGTACCATTGTGAAGTTGACGAATAAATAATGCACAACGTGATAATCTCTCTATGGTGGAGTTGGTTGGAGGAAGTTTGTTAGTTGGAGGAAGTTTGTTAGTTAGTTGGAGGAAGGGTTTCATTAAACGGAATTACCATTACTTTATTGCACCACCACGTAAAATGTCTCTTACTAGAATTTTAAAAATAATCTTAATTCTCGAACTAATTACCACAAAAATCCGAAAAGACGACGGTATTTTCTGAGCTGATTCATGTCCTAAGAACTTCCTTGTTATAGCCGATATTTACACAGATAGCGTTGGCTATAAAATCTTGCTATTTTATTCCATTATATAATTACTAAGTTCGTTATCGTTTTCTCTATCAAATAAGAGTCAATAATTCGATACCGTCCACCTTGTGATGTACCTGGAGAACGTTCTCGCCATTTGAATAGGAATGAAAAGGCGAGACAGAAAAGTCTATTAGGATAGTACTTAAGAAGGGCAATATTAAGAGGCAACTCTATGGAAAGAATTGTTGCTGATGTTACTTTTGCAGAGACGAATATTATTTTTTTTTATTTACTAAAGTATTTCCACTCAAGAATTTATTTAGTACACATATACAATTAAAATGTGGCCTAAGAATGAAATTAATGTAAAGATATGTTTGAGACCTGTTAATTTTCAAACCAGTATATTTCCAGTTATTTTCATAAACAGCTTTCTCTAATTGATGCATGAACAACACCCCTCTGCGGATTGTTATCTTCTGCATAAAATGTATCCTGTCTAAGCATCTTTCAAAGGTATAAAATTTTGCAAATCTTACCTTAAATAATTATTATTTCATTGGTCTAACTATCTAGCAAGGTGATTTTTTCACTGAAGATACATTTTACCAACTAATGAGACCCTCACCATAGGACCATTTGACTATTTCTAATACCATCCTCCTCTTTCCAACTCAGTTTGTAGTCAATGATTCTTCTTCAGCGTTGAAAAAATCTGTTTCATGTATGTTTTAAGTGGACAATAACTTATTTTAACGTTTCCTAATCTGCTTCGTATTCTTCCTTTGCCTTGTCAGACTTTGGTCATCAAAATCACATCTTATGGAAGGAAATGTTTGGATACTTGTCCCTTACTTTCTGTGCTGTTATCTGTAAGGCTTACTCCACGTACATTCTTGTGAATTCTTCCACTTCCTTTATTTCCCAACTGTTGATATGCTTCCTACTAGTAACACAACCCTATTAAGTAAAACTAAAATAAATAAAATCATTCTGAGTTCTTAATTTAAAGACCCCCTTCTACTTCCTCGTCCCATCCGATATTGCTGCCGTAATTTAACATTGCCAAGCGCCTAGCCAAGCCAAGAAATATTTTCGTGTTAAACATGAGCAAAAACCCACGATTTAATAGCTATTTTTGATGTTAAAAAATCATGAACCGACGATTTAATAGCTATTTTCGTGTGAAAAATGATCAAAAACAGTCCATTTCAGACCTATTTTCGTGGTAAATGTCAGTAAGAACCGTCGATTTGATAGCTTTTTCGTGTTAAAAAATAGCAAAACCAGATTATGTAAGAGCTATGTTCGTGTTAAAAATTGGCAAAAACCGTCGATTTTAGAACTATTTTTGTGTTAAAAATTAGCAAAATCGATTTAAAAGCTACTAGTTGGAATATCTAACCATGGCTGAGATTAAATTGAAGAACACTGATAAGTGTGCTTTGATTTGCGGGTGCAAACTGCAATATTAGAAATTGCAAAAATCCAATTGGAAGAATAGAAAAATTCTCTTCTTTTCTGAGTGGCAGAAGCGGAACCAACCTTCTAAAACACAAAAGAGTTCTAATGTAAGTTGAAAAAAAGATACTGCTGAGCAAAGTAAGTCTAATTACAAATGTTATGGGATATGGTCAGGGGATTTAAAACCTTACGTAGAAAACTATTAACCATTATGTAATTGTAATTGTTTTCAACAAAATAGCCACGAGATTCAGCAGTTATATACTCTCATAAGGCCCATACAATAAAGGTTTAAGTTTAGCACACTTATTTTAAAATTCAGAAGTCAAAAAATGATTTTATTTATTTTAGTGCCACTTGATAGGGTTGTGTTACTTGTGAGAAGCATACCAACAGTTGGGAATTAAAGAAAGAGGGAGAATCCACCACAATGTACATGGTGTAAGCCTTACAGATAACAGCACAGAAAGCAAGCGACAAATATCCTAACATTTCTTTCCATCAGATGTGATTTTGATGACCAAATTCTGACGAGGAAAAGAAAAGATTATGACGCAGATTAAGACAGGTTAAAAGAAGTTATAGTCCACCAAAAACATATAAGAAACAGATTTTTTTAATGCTGAAGAATAATCAGCGACTACAGAGTTTCACAGAGAGGGAGAGCATTAGAAATGTTAAAAAATGGCCCATGGTGAGGGCCTCCTTAGATGAATAAGTGTATCTTCAGTGAATTCACCTTGCTAGATAGTTACGCACAAGAATTATTAATAATTATTATAGATAAGATCTGCAAAAATTTCTATCTTTGAAAGATGATAAGATATCATAAAAATGTAT